>BQMF02000865.1:0-45149 GCA_027922465.2 Turritopsis dohrnii
CTCCAACTTCCCGATTGGTTGGCCCAAATTGGGTCAGGTGGAAACTCATCAGACCATGCCTGTGATAAACGAGATGGGTGTGTACTTGGTCTCACAGGGGGTACAAACCTTAAAAAAACGACCATATGCTGAATTACTTATCTTCGATTTTAAGGTATTCGATGGTATAAGCCTGTTCCCATTACCCCAACTTCCCGATTGGTTGGCCCAAATTGGGTCAGGTGGAAACTCATCAGACCATTCCGGTATAAAACGAGATGGGTGTGTACTTGGTCGAACAGGGGGTACAAACCATAAAAAAACGACCATATGCTGAAATACTTATCTTCGATTTTAAGGTTTTCAATGGTATAAGCCTCTTCACAATACTCCAACATCCCGATTGTTTGGCCCAAATTGGGTCAGGTGGAAACTCATCAGACCATGTTTGTCATGAACCAGATGGTTGTGTACTTAGTCGAACAGGGGGTACAAATCATAAAAAAACGACCATATGCTGATATACTTATCTTCGATTTTAAGGTTTTCAATGGTATAAGCCTGTTCACAATACTCCAACTTCCCGATTGGTTGGTCCAAATTGGGTCAGATGGAACTCATCAGACCATGCCTGTGATGAACGAGATGGGTGTGTACTTGGTCGAACAGAGGGTACAAACCATAAAAAAACGACCATATGCTGAAATACTTATCTTCGATTTTAAGGTTTTCAATGGTATAAGCCTGTTCACAATACTCCAACTTCCCGATTGGTTGGCCCAAATTGGGTCAGGTGGAAATTCATCAGACCATGCCTGTGATGAACGAGATGGGTGTGTACTTGGTCGAACAGGTGGTACAAACCATAAAAAAACGACCATATGCTGAAATACTTATCTTCGATTTTAAGGTTTTCAATGGTATAAGCCTGTTCACAGTACTTCAACTTCCCGATTGGTTGGCCCAAATTGGGTCAGGTGGAACTCATCAGACCATGCCTGTGATGAACGAGATGGGTGTGTACTTGGTCGAACAGGGGGTACAAACCATAAAAAAACGACCATATGCTGAAATACTTATCTTCGATTTTAAGGTTTTCAATGGTATAAGCCTGTTCATAATACTTCAACTTCCCGATTGGTTGGCCCAAATTGGGGCAGGTGGAAACTCATCAGACCATGTTTGTCATGAACGAGATGGTTGTGTATATAGTCGAACAGGGGGTACAAACCATAAAAAAACGACCATATGCTGAAATACTTACCTTCGATTTTAAGGTTTTCAATGGTATAAGCCTGTTCACAATACTCCAACTTCCCGATTGGTTGGTCCAAATTGGGTCGGGTGGAAACTCATCAGACCATGCCTGTGATGAACGAGATGGGTGTGTACTTGGTCGAACAGGGGGTACAATCCATAAAAAAACGACCATATGATGAAATACTTATCTTCGATTTTAAGGTTTTCAATGGTATAAGCCTGTTAACAATACTCCAACTTCCCGATTGGTTGGCCCAAACTGGGTCAGGTGGAAATTCATCAGACCATGCCTGTGATGAACGAGATGGGTGTGTACTTGGTCGAACAGGGGGGTACAAACCTTAAAAAACCGACCATATGCTGAAATACTTATCTTCGATTTTTAGGTTTTTAATGGTAAAAGCCTGTTAAAAATACTCCAACTTCCCGATTGGTTTGCCCAAATTGGGTCAGGTGGAAACTCATCAGACCATGCCTATGATAAACGATATGGGTGTGTACTTGGTCGCACAGGGGGTACGAACCATAAAAAAACGACCATATGCTGAAATACTTATCTTCGATTTTAAGGTTTTCAATGGTATAACCCTGTTCACAATACTCCATCTTCCCGATTGGTTGGCCCAAATTGGGTCAGGTGGAAACTCATCAGACCATGCCTGTGATGAACGAGATGGGTGTGCACTTGGTCGAACAGGGGGTACAAACCATAAAAAAACGACCATATGCTCAAATACTTATCTTCGATTTTAAGGTTTTCAATGGTATAAGCCTGTTCACAATACTCCAACTTCCCGATTAGTTGAGCCAAATTGGGTCCGGTGGAAACTCATCAGACCATGCCTTTGATGAACGAGATGGGTGTGTACTTGGTTGAACAGGGCGTACAAACCATAAAATAACGACCTTATGCTGAAATACTTATCTTCGATTTTAAGGTTTTCAATGGTATAAGCCTGTTCACAATACTCCAACTTCTCGATTGGTTGGCCCAATTTGGGTCAGGTGGAAACTCATCAGACCATGCCTGTGATGAACGAGATGGGTGTGTACTTGGTCGAACAGGGGGTACAAACCATAAAAAAACGACCATATGCTCAAATACTTATCTTCGATTTTAAAGTTTTCAATGGTATAAGCCTGTTCACAATACTCCAACTTCCCGATCGGTTGGCCCAAATTGGGTCAGGTGGAAACTCATCAGACCATGCCTGTGATGAACGAGATGGGTGTGTACTTGTGCGAACAGGGGGTACAAACCATAAAAAAACGACCATATCCTGAAATACTTATCATCGATTTTAAGGTTTTCAATGGTATAAGCCTGTTCACAATACTCCAACTTCCCGGTTGGTTGGCCCAAACTGGGTCAGGTGGAAACTCATCAGACCATGCCTGTGATGAACGCGATTGGTGTGTACTTGGTCGCACAGGGGGTACAAACCTTAAAAAAACGACCATATCCTGAAATACTTATCTTCGATTTTAAGGTTTTCAATGGTATAAGCCTGTTCACAATACTCCAACTTCCCGATTGGTTGGCCCAAATTGGGTCAGGTGGAAACTCATCAGACCATGCCTGTGATAAACGAGATGGGTGTGTACTTGGTCGCACAGGGGGTACAAACCTTAAAAAAACGACCATATGCTGAATTACTTATCGTCAATTTTTAATTAATTCTTATTTCATTTACTAGGTCATCAGTATGCAAAAGCTGCAGCTGAATTCATAAGCTTCATAGCTGAAGCAGTTCGGGGAAAATGTGCTGCAGTGTTAGCCAGCTCTCATTTCATGAGTCTTTTAACGGATGGTTCCCAAGCAAGGAAAACGAAAAGCGAGAAAGAAATGGTTCTCATACGAACAGAACGAGAAGGTAACGAAAAACTAAACTCGCTTATAAAAAAAATGTTTTTTTCAGTCTGACCAGCAAAAAAACAAAACAAAAAAAAACACAGACTCTACATAAATATTTGATCTTTCTTATTTCATTTTCCTTTTCAAACAACGCTTAGTAAAATATGTAAAAGATAAAGTTAAAATTTCATTTCCTGTTTTTTATTAAAAAAATATGCTGTAAGAAGCCAAGCTGGCTAGGCGAGCTTAATTTAATTAACATAAACATGCGTGTATTTTTAGATTAATTTATTTGAATATTTATTTTATTATAGGAATCCCCGTGTACATGATGGCGTCACTTTTGGAAATGGCAGACTGGGGTGGTACAGACGCAGACTCGCTTAAAAAAGGCATTGACAACATATTCACGGAAGGATCTTTTCAAATTGACGGTGATAGCTACAATACTAAACTTGTAAGCTCTACTGCAGATGGAGCCAGTGTTAACTTTGGAAAATACAGAGGTTTATTAACTCAGCTGTCACAAGAACGAGAATGGCTTCTAAAAATTCACTGTGTTAACCATCGTATTGAGTTATCCATGAAAGATTCTGTCAAAGAGACTGCTTTTAATACCGTCGATAAATTCTACACTGCCCTTTATTCTTTCTTGAAAAACTCTGGGAAAAGTAAAGCTGAGATCAAGGAGGCAGCAAAAGCCCTTAACATTCAACATTACACCTTGCCTAAATTAACCGGAACAAGGTTTGTCGGACACAGGCGAAGTGCCTTGGGGAATTTTTTAAATATATGGCCAGCCATCACAACCGCTTTCGAAAACGTAGTTTCAGATGAAAAGACTACGGCTGAAACAAGAGCTAAAGTTAAAGTGTTTCTTCAAAACAATCTTAAATCTTTTAATTTTATGTGCCTAGTTTGCACTTATTTAGATATTCTTGAATTAGTAACACCAGTCTCAAAAGTTTTTGAAGGAGAGGGTCTCGTTGCTAGCCAAATCAAACCATCGCTTGATGAGACTTTGGCAAGTATAGATAGCGATATTGCTGACAGCGGCACGGAGGAAGAATTATTAACAAGTCACTTAGCTCGGTTAGAAGTGGAAGGCAGCAGTGTTTATTTCAGCTACATAAAGGCAGATGATAAACATAAGAAAAACATCAACAAAGAAAAGATTCGCTTGCAATTAGAAGTGTCGTACAATGAACTTAATACCGAACGAGCACTCGTTCCTTGAAAGGTAACGCATGCATCACCTTGGTCACTAACCAGACAGATTTGTCGATGAAACGTGGAGTTCTTATTATGCGAACTGAACTTCCCGAAAAGAGCACTTGTTACGTGAAAAGTAACGCATGCATCACCTTGGTCACTAACCAGACATATTTGTCGATGAAGCGTGGAGTTCTTATTATGCGAACTGAACTTCCCGAAAAGAGCACTTGTTCCGTCAAAGGTAACGCATGCATCACCTTGTTCACTAACCAGACAGATTTGTCGATGAATTGTCGATTTGTTATTAAGCGAATTGAACTTCCCGAAACGAGCACTTGTTCCGTGAAAGGTAACGCATGCATCACCTTGGTCACTAACCAGACAGATTTCTCGAAGAATTGTCGATTTCTTATTATGCGAACTGAACTTCCCGAAACGAGCACTTGTTCCGTGAAAGGTAACGCATGCATCACCTTGGTCACTAACCAGACAGATTTGTCGATGAAACGTAGAGTTCTTATTATGCGAACTGAACTTCCCGAAACGAGCACTTGTTCCGTGAAAGGTAACGCATGCATCACCTTGTTCACTAACCAGACAGATTTGTCGATGAAACGTCGATTTCTTATTATGCGAACTGAACTTCCGAAACGAACAATTGTTCCGTGAAAAGTAACGCATGCATCACCTTGTTCACTAACCAGACAGATTTGTCGAAGAATTGTCGATTTCTTATTATGCGAACTGAACTTCCCGAAACGAGCACTTGTTCCGTGAAAGGTAACGCATGCATCACCTTGGTCACTAACCAGACAGATTTGTCGATGAATTGTCGATTTGTTATTAAGCGAACTGAACCTCCCGAAACGAGCACTTGTTTCGTGAAAGGTAACGCATGCATCACCTTGGTCACTAACCAGACAGATTTCTCGAAGAATTGTCGATTTCTTATTATGCGAACTGAACTTCCCGAAACGAGCACTTTTTCCGTGAAAGGTAACGCATGCATCACCTTGTTCACTAACCAGACAGATTTGTCGATGAAACGTGGAGTTCTTATTATGCGAACTGAACTTCCCGAAACGAGCACTTGATCCGTGAAAGGTAACGCATGCATCACCTTGTTCACTAACCAGACAGATTTGTCGATGAATTGTCGATTTCTTATTATGCGAACTGAACTTCCCGAAACGAGCACTTGATCCGTGAAAGGCAACGCATGCATCACCTTGGTCACTAACCAGACAGATTTGTCGATGAAACGTGGAGTTCTTATTATGCGAACTGAACTTCCCGAAACGAGCACTTGTTCCGTGAAAAGTAACGCATGCATCAACTTGGTCACTAACCAGCCAGATTTGTCGATGAATTGTCGATTTCTTATTATGCGAACTGAACTTCCCGAAACGAGCACTTGATCCGTGAAAGGTAACGCATGCATCACCTTGGTCACTAACCAGACAGATTTGTCGATGAATTGTCGATTTCTTATTATGCGAACTGAACTTCTCGAAACGAGCACTCGTTCCTTGAAAGGTAACGCATGCATCACCTTGGTCACTAACCAGACAGATTTGTCGATGAAACGTGGAGTTCTTATTATGCGAACTGAACTTCCCGAAAAGAGCACTTGTTCCGTGAAAAGTAACGGATGCATCACCTTGGTCACTAACCAGACAGATTTGTCGATGAAACGTGGAGTTCTTATTATGCGAACTGAACTTCCCGAAAAGAGCACTTGTTCCGTGAAAGGTAACGCATGCATCACCTTGTTCACTAACCAGACAGATTTGTCGATGAATTGTCGATTTGTTATTAAGCGAATTGAACTTCCCGAAACGAGCACTTGTTCCGTGAAAGGTAACGAATGCATCACCTTGGTCACTAACCAGACAGGTTTGTCGATGAATTGTCGATTTCTTATTATGCGAACTGAACTTCCCGAAACGAGCACTTGTTCCATGAAAGGTAACGCATGCATCAACTTGGTCACTAACCAGACAGATTTGTCGATGAAACGTGGAGTTCTTATTATGCGAACTGAACTTCCCGAAAAGAGCACTTGTTCCGTGAAAAGTAACGCATGCATCACCTTGGTCATAAACCAGACAGATTTGTCGATAAAACGTGGAGTTCTTATTATGCGAACTGAACTTCCCAAAAAGAGCACTTGTTCCGTGAAAGGTAACGCATGCATCACCTTGTTCACTAACCAGAGAGACTTGTCGATGAATTGTCGATTTGTTATTAAGCGAATTGAACTTCCCGAAACGAGCACTTGTTCCGTGAAAGGTAACGCATGCATCACCTTGGTCACTAACCAGACAAATTTCTCGAAGAATTGTCGATTTCTTATTATGCGAACTGAACTTCCCGAAACGAGCAGTTGTTCCTGTTGAGATTGACATGATGGAGGCAGATAAAAGAAGACAGTTGACAACTTCAGTTTTATACTGGAAAAAATAGTATATTCTCACGTATCGACGTTCCGCGTAGCTAATCTACCATTATGAAAACTAACATAATAAAATACGGAACAAAAAGCAAATAAGACAAGTAAGATCAAAGTAGATAACAAATAATAGATAAAAACATAATAAAAATATCAACACTCCCCCTTGAGGGTAATTTCCCTTTTCATTACTGTCCGAAAAGAAATTGTCCGAATTTGACTAAGAGATGTCTTTTTGGTGGTTTTGTGAAGACATCTGCAACATTGTCATCAGATGACACATAATCAATAACAACATTTCCATTCGAATAAATTTCTCGAATAAAGTGATAACGAATATCAATGTGTTTCGATTTAGAATGTTTGACAGGGTTCTTGATCAATGACAATGCTCCTTGATTGTCGTTCTTGATGATGGTTGGTTGTAAATCGTGCTCTGTCAGTTCATTTACGAGACGAGCAAGATAGATGGTTTCTTGACATGTGATCGATAACGAGACGTATTCGGCTTCACAAGTCGATAGTGCAACGGAAGTTTGCTTCTTGGATTTCCAACTGATTGGTGGACCATGTTCGGTGAGACTAATGTGGTAACCAGTGATGCTACGGCGGTCATCAGTTGAAGATGCCCAATCGGCGTCGCAGAATGCGTGAATTCGAAGGTTGGATTGTGTTTTCCGGAAAGTTAAATGTTTATCAACAGTTCCTTTGATGTATTGGAAAACGTGTTTGAGCATTGCCCAATCTGATGGTTCAGGGCAGGATAGGTGTCGAGATAATTTCGTCACGACAAAAGCGATATCAGGTCTTGTGCCTGTCATGGCGTAAATGAGACTTCCAACCATTTTTCGGTACTTTTGATTGTCGGTCTCGTCTGACTTTGAATCCTGGTATGCTTTTAGGTTTTGTTCACATGGTGTAGAACGTGGTTTACTGATATATACTGTGTCGAGTGAGTAGTAAATACAGACTAGCAGAGGATTATACACCTTAGTGAAGAATATCTCCTTATAGTAATTTGATGCAATTGGTCTTTTTAAAATTAAACTAAAACATAGGAGGAAGAAAAATAACTGGGGGATAAAAATTGCTAGAAACTATGAAAAGGTAAAATGGAGCGCTCCTAAAATAGTAAATACAAAATGGTAATTACGAAGTTGACAGTTTACTATGCAATGAATTTATACTACTCCATATTAGTGCATGTTGCATGAAATAATATTATACTATATATTATAATGCTTACAGGAACTTTATTGTGAAAGAAGTCAGCAGCATTTCAAAAATAACTCAAAGCAAAGTAAATACATCCAAATTACCACACCTTGTTGGCCTAATTTATAGAAATAACATTGGGAATTGAAAAAAATATTAAAAAAATAAGTAAGTAAGGCTACACTAACAACTATACTGCTTTAAACAAAAGAAAAATAATGCATAAACTATAAACATAAATACATATTTAATTACAAAATGATAATTAAAACAAATGTATATATGTGTCTGATAAGAAACATAGGAGTTCATTGAAAATAACCATAAAATAAACGATTCTAAAATACTACACTTAAAAGTAAAGCTCAATTTCCAACAAGAAAAGTGAATGCACATACCTAAGTTTAAGTTATTTGCTCTGGATTTCTTATCATAAACAACAACAATAGATAAACTTCAAAACCTAAGGTATTGCTAACAACAAAATCATAACTTTAAATTTCAAGTGATGCTTTGAATTGAAAGTGTATAGCTAACTAAAATAATACTTCTATACATACCACAGATTTTCCTTGAGTTGTAACTAAAGTAAACAAAATCAAAATTTTCGTGAATAAAACACCAGAATTGTATTCTGTTATCATAACAGACACAAAGCCGTATTTTTAGTCACTGTGTTTCCTCATCATGCCATAAAAAAACAACAATAATTTTGCGGACCAGAGCAACTATTAAGTACTAAATTACTAAATACTTATTCAAATGTTCGGGCTGGTCTTCAGATTCAATGATCATAACATGAGGCAAGCTAGTAAATAAAAACAAAATCACGTGATCGCCGTTCCGTAGCTCCTTAAAGAGTCTATGGACGGATGAATGAAATAGAACGTACGGCGGTTTAACTTGATTAGTACCACAACACAATGACATTGATTTAGATTTTAGATTGATAAATCTAGTTAATGAAAACAAATCTTCCGACCAAGGAAGCTTCCGAGTCAAATGAGGCTTTTTCTTGCGAAAAACTGTTTCTTCATTGCCTTATTTATACGCTACCTTGAACTCAAAACTTATATATTTAGTTTCGGGGGTTGATAATTCATCTGAGAAACCTCAGAAATATGACTTACTCTCTAACAATTATTGAGTTCAAAGATATTGACGGATGAACGACTAGCGATTTTTTTTTTTTTTTTAACTTGTGGCTAAAGCGTTTAACAAATTTTTTATGGTTGTTTCCTATGGGTTAGTGTTAAATATTAAAAAATAGGAAGGTAATTACCAATTAATTGAAGTCAAAGCTTCACTCTACTAGGAAAATTTCTATGAACAATAACGAGTTTCTACTAGTAATAATATGGGGTTGAGGGTTATTTGGGATCAATATCCCGCGGTTCATTGTTCAAGTTTTCAAATAATTGCACGAGCGCAGCGAGAGCTATTTGAAAACTTGAAAAATGAAACAAGGGATATTCATCCCAAATCACCCGAAACAAACATATTATTACTGGTTAATTATATGGGTGATTCCATTACAAGTCGTTTTTAATATAACTCATGAAAGGTCGAAATTCACGAAATAAGTCATTGTATTGCCAAGAGAATACTTTGATTTTGTTCTTTTTTGAAAATTGTTTGGAAACAACAAAGCAACGATTGAAATAAAAATGAATTCAGCATGGTTTCTTAAAAGGTGGTCACATGGAGAAAAATTATCTTACGCCTATTTAGAAAATCTTATAAAAATAAAAATGTGTTCACATGGAAAGCGAGCCAGCTCGCCTTGTAGGCCGTCAGCTGTGAACAGAAAAGCTGCTTAAAAACAACTTTCGTAGCACACAAAAGGAGGCTCGCGAGTTTCTTGCTGAAATAAACTTATTTTTATGTGCTAAATCAAAATAGCTTGGTTGCCCATCTTGTAAGTATGTCATTACCTTTATTTGGGCCCCGGACCTAAATAATGACGTCATGAAGGACCTTAAAAATGAAAAATTAAAATTTCGAAAATAGCATTATGCCATCTTCTAGGGCTTGCCAAAATAAGAAGAAAATGCTATAAGACCCTATCAAAATAAGCAAAACTTCAGAAGTTGTAATCATTTTCTTAAAACAGCATGACATCATCAAATCTCAAAGGAAGAAACTCTCTGCCGTGTGATGGCAAGGCTGTTTTTGGTTTCCATTCTTTTACAGGTTTAATTCATCTTATTTCATATTTTCATCTTATTTCATATTTTCCCTTCTTCCTTTATTTAATACGAATTTCAGATCCAGTAAATTTAAGATTAACGAAAAAGTACTTAAAACATAATTAGGCTGTAAATCAGAGCCAGTTCGTTTCATAGTGAAGAAAAGATGATGTTTTGCTCTCTAAACTTGTAAGCTAAATCTTTGGAATGTTTGATGCAGCTGCAAGAAAAATTGGAAATATTTGTTTGCCATCTTTATGGTACCAAATTAATAATATTTTCATCTTGGTAAATTGAGTAGCTAATGAGTTCTTGCCAACCAACCAAGATTGCTTGCAAAAGCAAATTCGCCGTTGCAACTACCAAGCTGCAATATGGCAAAGAATGTTGCAAGCACAGATAAAAACATCATCTCCTAATGGTAATAGTTGGGGATTTGATGAAAATGGCGATTTAACGATTTATTGGATGGATCAACCCTGCGCACTGGAAGTTCCATTTGAAGGCTACAACTGCCACCAGTGCAGAAGTGGATGCTCCACAATGGTTGTTGCAGCAGACACAGCAGTAAGATATGTTCACTGTTGCTGTTTTGATTGTATTAATAAAATTAAAAGTAATGTCATTGACAATGAGAACGAAAAGGGAAATGATGACATTGACAACAATGATTGGGAAACACTTGAAAAAGACGAGCAATTTTGATTAAATTACACCTTACTTGGATTTTTTATTATTTTGTCTTTTTTTATGTTATTTATTATCAAGAAATTGTACTTAGCTGTATACTGATATCTGTCAATTAGGTAGTGAGTGTAATTTTCCGATCATAGAACTTTTTTCGACTTCTTTATCATGTTTTCCATGTAGATAAATTGTTGATAGATCCCACAGCAGTTTCTTCCTTTGAGATTTGATGACGTCATGCTGTTTTAAGAAAATGATTACAACTTCTGAAGTTTTGCTTATTTTGATAGGGTCTTATAGCATTTTCTTCTTATTTTGGCAAGCCCTAGAAGATGGCATAATGCTATTTTCGAAATTTTAATTTTTCATTTTTAAGGTCCTTCATGACGTCATTATTTAGGTCCGGGGCCCAAATAAAGGTAATGACATACTTACAAGATGGGCAACCAAGCTATTTTGATTTAGCACATAAAAATAAGTTTATTTCAGCAAGAAACTCGCGAGCCTCCTTTTGTGTGCTACGAACTGACAAGTTAGTGCTTTATAGCTGATGGCCTATTGCCGGGATTTCCCTTTGTTTTGCCGAGATCTCGGTAAGGCGGGATGAAAATTTTCCATGTGAACACTTTATCCCGGCAAGGCGGGCTGAAATAGCACTTATTGCGCATGCTCATCACAAAGAGAAAATTAGTAATCAAAATCACGCCAATGAAAATTTGTAAACAAAAGCAGGTGATGCAAATCATCCCGCTTTATCGAGATGATTTTGTTCATGTTGCCGCGGGATAGAATCACCCCGGCAAGGAGGGCTAGCCCGCCTAACCGAGATAATTTTTCTCTATGTGACCCCCTTAAAACAATGTTACAAACTCGACATTAAACAAAAAACTCAACCATATTTACAATTCAGCGTTTTATACATAATTTGTTTCGCTATTTTGTTTATCATTTGTGAGCAGACGTCAAAACAGCGGGCTATTACAAGTTCAGGAGGGTATTACAATTTTAGCGGAGTATTAGAGATTAATAGTCCGCCCGCGTATTGGAGCGCGTAGGCTAAATGAAATCTCCCATATAATTATTACTTGATAATACGTCAGAAATTGGTGATTGTAACGTGTTATGGTGTTGAATGCACACATTTTCCAATATTTTATAGGCGAATAACTACCTTTTTGTTGATTTTCAGACCCAAGTCCTTATTTGAATGGTATTCAGCGTTAAATTCTGCATAAAAAACATCAATAAAATTAGGGATTACGACAGTGCAATAGCAATTGCAAGTGCAAGTACAATTGCTGATAAGAAACGCGAACAAGTGATCGTTGATGTTAGGGAGGAACATGTTAAAGAAAAAACAATATTGATTACAGTTTCTCACAATTTTTGAGTTTCTTTTTCATCTAGTCTTTTTTCTTTTCTAGCAAAATAGTTTCGATTGAGCACAAAAATTACTGGTGTAAACTGCAGCACGAAAGAAGTTGAATGATGAACAAAAGTGAAAACTGACTTTCTCTGTCTCGTAAAACAACTATGCTTCCCTGCTCGGTTACACTCGCTGAGGGGGTAATAAATACTTAATAATTAAAATGTTTCTTTGAACCTCTGTTTCAATACTCTGTTTTGATGACTGTCCAGCACTTATTTTAGATACAATAAGCATATACCAAACACTATATTTAATTTCAAACTTTTTCTTTGACCAGGATATCTAATGGACCAACAATAAACCAAATTTATGATTGATTTTTAGTTTTCCTAAGTTTGAAATTTTCATTGTTGAGCATGCGTACATGTTACGTTTACATGACGTGTTCAAATAACGTTTTGTTCAGTTTCGTTCGTTAAAATATAGTTCAAAGGTTTTCTTTTTTGTTCATGCAAACCTCAAGAAATAATAATTTCAACCAATCAGATTCATTTTTTATCATATCGTTAAAGAACGGAACTCAGCTTTTAAACCCAGGACCCGAAACCCTACATGGCACCAATTAGCCTACCTACATAACCCTTTTCAATGGTGTTTTTCCTGCAGTTTCCTACTTGTGTCATATGGTGAATGTTAAAACCAAGTGCTTACAACACAAACAAAACTCAAAAAGATTTTATTTTTTGTATCTTTTCTCCAACAAATAACATATGCCTAACCTTTACAATTAAAAAACATTATTAAGTGAAAATATTCAAACGAATATCACAAGGTTACAAATAAGATATAACCAACAATTAAAACAACACCACACAAAGTCATTAATACAAAGCAATAAAAAACGGACAAAGAATTAAAAATGACATTTGAGTTTTATTACAAATTTTCGTAATTGTTTGTTTTAGCTTTTCTCTATTCTCAAAGAGGTTGTTAAGTAAATATTCCTTTCATCAATAGCTTCAAATCCAACTGGAATCTGACAACAACTAAACAATTACATTCAAGTTTACGACAAACATATCGTGATTGTTGTTCCCTTATTTTTTCTTTAAGAAAGATATTTCATCAAGGACATAACGCATAAACTTTTTGTAAAAAGAATTCCTTTTGGGTGTGTAAAAATTCGGATCCATTTTGGAGCCATTTGGGATAATTTTGCAGCAACGGATACGATATCGCACACGGTCATGGTCTCCATTTCTTTCCAAATCTATCAGATTCATGCCATAACCAGCAGGACACCCAACACGTTGTCTGTCCAGGAAAATGGTGTTTCCATCATCATCTTTGCTGAAATCGGTGTAAAGGTAGTGGCATGTTTTGGACTGAGACATCGAACAGCATCTGTACTTGTAATATACTTGCTCTGACCACGGTGTTCGCAACCCAAAACCACTTAACAATTGGTCGTGTGGACATTGAATTACTTGTCGGTCTAGATAAACAAATTTACCATCTTCAACGAATGTATTTCCTGTTTTTGCCCATTGATTCGTGTGACATTTCAATTGAGTCTGACAGCATTTATATTCGTATCTGTACAGCGAATATCCATTACCACCTCGTACCAAATGAAAATAATTCAAAGTATAGTCATTGCCACAATCTAGTAAATGACGGTCAAGATAATGCACGTTTGAACTGCCTGTGTTCCATGATGTGTGTTTTGTTATACAATTTGGATGATGATCTAAAATGGAAAATTTTCTTATTCATTTATCAGAAGTTGTGAAGATTATCTTGTCAATAGAAAACAAAATTACTGTCTTGAATGACAAAACATATAAAATTACCAAAGGTAAACTCAAATTTTTTTATGCTTGAGTGCTTTGTAAAAAAAAGGGTAAAAAACAGAACACAATTGGTAAAAAAATAGGCATTATTCCATTATAGCATTTTGTTGTTGTGAAACATTAATTTTGACGTACGATTTCTGAAGACTTGATTAGTTAAGTGTTGCAAGTGTCTTATACAGCTGCTATATAATAGTCGTAAGGCAATATTGAGCATATTAGGTTCATTTTCACGTTTTATTACTTACTGTAGCATTCAATTTGCGGTGCACACATCTTGTCAGCTACTTGATGTGTTTCTCCATCGCAACCGGTACATGTCCTTGTTCTTCTCTTTTGTGTGCCTTGTCCACAGTGAACGGTACATGTCCATTCTGACCAATCTAAAAAAGAAAATTTTATTCCATTAATTACGGACAAAAGCAACAGTGATTTCTTGAATACTTAACTAATGAAACAAACTTGAACGTTTCCACAAATACATTCTTACTTAGTAAAAAAAAAATTGACGCCATCGATAAAATTTGATATGAATATTGAAAAAAACTTATAAATAGTGGTTTATGATAATGATAATAAACGATAAAGATAAGGTACTCCTTTCGTTGTTAAAACGTCTGTCTGTTTATTAAGCACAACCTCACAACATACCGCCAACCCTTATTGGAAAAGTTTCACACCTTCAACTTCTTAGACTAGCTCACGATGAACCTTAGCTTTTAGAACTACTAGCTAATGTCTATCATATGCATCTTAGAAAACAACATCGACTGGAAAATTATGGCCACACTGATCATCTGTCTAACTCACTGTATGTAAATCCATAAGTTAAAAGTGCACTTCGACCCTCAATTGCTTCAATTAAACGTTGACACTTACGTGTGCAATTGTGCGTTGATCCTCCTGTTACACACATTGCGTCAACGGGACACTTGTCGTCATATCCACAACCTTCCTTGGGACCACATTCTACATTCATCGAGTTGCAATAATCGAAATAAAGTTGAAGAAACCACTGTCTAATACCAAGACTTGTAACAACTTCATTTCGTGACGTTTTTATATTTGCAGCATCGATGTATTGATCACTCATCAAGTTTATGATTGGGGATAATTTGTATTTTAATGGCACTGGTATGAAATTTTGAGTTGCCCACTCGTGAATGGTGGTTGGTCTGGAGCCTTTGGTCATTACAACACTCTCGCGATCCAAAGATCCTAGGTTTTCCATTTTATGCAGATCTGACGAGCTGCATTTGTTTTCACTTTCTTCAACTTGAATTCCAAAAATCTTTGCTCCGCTGACTTTGGAGCATTTTTTTAGTGTTTCTACATTAAACTCCTTACGAACTCGTTTGGAGAATTTTGACCTGTAAATATATTGTGCCCCCATTTGTGTATGGAGCAAGAAATGCGTTCCATATGCACGAATGAATTCTCTGAAAGCCCCCTTTTGAATGTGACTTGCTTGATCTCTTACTTCATAAAGTCTTGCCAAACCACGTTTAAATGAGTCTGTAAAAGTTGGTAAGATATATCGCTCAAGTCTCATTTCATACATTATACATTTTCCCAGTTGAACGGTTACCAGTCCATGATCCTCTGAGAAAAACTTGGTGAGTGACTGGAAATCTCTCGAATCACCCCAAGCACGTTCAAATGGTTTTGGAATGCGTTGCTTGGCAGACACACCAGCTACTCCGTTGAGCTTCACATTTGCTGTGACTTCAGTGTCTACCCCAACTTGCAGATTTACCCCAGTGCGCGAGGTTTGTGACACATATTTTCTAAACCAGATATAAAAACATTTATGAGGACTCTGTGTGTCTTAATATTTAGAACGTTCACTGATTTATAGTGTAGCAAACAATTTTTTCGTATTAAGCGATATAAATTCAGTTTCTTGTGGCCTCTTTTTCATAATGTAACATTAAGTGATGATTATGGACTAGGTATAAACCGTGTAAATAATCAGTAAAAGTTGATTTGATTCGAAAGACTTTGAGTATGAGAATTTTCAAATAACTTGGTGTGGCCTAATGTACGCTAGTGCGCTAGTTTTAATAGTTTTTGTAATAACAGAATATACATCATTACAATATGGCTAAATTTTCGTACCTATATCCCTTAATGGTAGTGAATGCTTTAGTCGTTGTCGCTTTATTGCAAATTGACAAATCTGAAACGGTAATACCAGTTTGCAGCTCAATTCTTCCAAGTGCGTTCGTTTTTGTCGGTAAAAATATTTGGTCCTTAAATCCAGGATCACTTTCATCGTGAATGGGATTTCCTTCTCGGATGTTGTAGCCTCTTAGTCCGTAAACCATGTTTGGAAAAGGTGTCCAATTTGGATCGCAAAAGGCTGCAGTGCAGGATCTTGACAATGCTGAATCAGCAACGTTAAAGTGGAAAAGTAGAAATATGGCGAAGTACCACATCTATAAAATGCATGAGAAGCAAATATGATCATCAAAAGTATCTTTAAAGAATGTGAAATTCGTTGATTGCCTTTTTCATAATGTACAAAGTTTGCACCTTAAAGTAAAAAAAAATTTGCTTTTTACCAATGTAGTATCCAAAGTGTTTGTTGGGCAAGCGACTTAAGATATGAACCAGATAAAACAAAGAAAATTTGTTTTCTATTTCGTCGAAATATAATTGGGTAAAAATTCCATATGATCTGTCATAAAAACATTAGATTTCATGGCAAGGATATCTATTTGTTAAAATATTGAAATCATTTCAGAGAAAATCAAACATTTTCGAATCAATTTCTTTTCTGTCAGAAATTGCATCGTATTATCCTATCATCACCAGAGCAACTACTGAAAATAACTATCAAAGTATTTCATCTCACGCATAGACTGAAACTTTATGTGTAGAAAAAGAATTTTCTTAGCGAATAAAGCAACACCGAACAAAATTCAACTATTTTCAATACTTTCTCTTCCGAGGTAATGTTAATCAGAATTAAAAAAAGTAACTTCAAGACCAAAAACACACTTTATGAAACGCTAATCAAACAAACCCACCTTGCTTTATCAACTGCTTTGTCAACTGCTTGCTGATGAATGAGGATACTAAAGCGAGCGCTGCTTTTTATAGGCAACGCTAATTTTCCAACCTGGGGGTTGATTTCTTAAGCTCCTGCTGCATCAAACTTTTATTATGAGATGGACGAATATTGACAATACAAAATGAACACATGGAGAACTTTTTTTTCTATTAAATTTCACAAATCTTGGTTTAGAATATGAATGTTGGAACAGAAAACTTTGAAAACTGAGTTTATCCTACAAATTAATCCTTCAAAATTTCCCCATTCCTTAAAAAAGAATTAAAACGTGGGTAAGGGACAGAAAGGAAGTTTCTGCTTGTTTTTATGACGTAATTAGGATCCAGCTTGCAAATTTTTTTATTAATTTGATCTCTTTGAAATTGACAGCCTTTTTCATAAATTACGTTGAAATTAATAGATTGGAAATCGTTTTGCAACTTCCCGTCTCTGTTTTAATTTACTTTTTACTTTAATTTTTAATTAAACTTCCGCAGAATAACGTGTAATGAAACGCCACTTTTAATCTGGTAATTGTGAAACACGAAAAGTTTGTAGAGTAACACACAAGGAGGAATGTTTACAAAACACGTAACTATGCACCTAAAGCTGATTGACGTGTTTTGTTCTATTGAAAGTAATTTAGGCAATGTTGATTGCAAAGAAATTATTTCACACGCAATACAAAACTAGCTCAAGACCCAGCATAAACTTACTCTTCTTCTTTGCATATTATTGATCAACGCCACAACAAAGCTGATCTTTCACTTACTCTAGTCTATTTGTTAGTCCGTGTGTAATGTTTTAGTCCTTTACACCCCTTTAAAAGCACATTGTTGAATATCCTATTTTATTCCCACGCTTAGACTCTAATTCGATTCCAGTGAATGGTTTGAAGAATTAATCGGATAATGGAAATGGTGTGTTTTACCTGCCCATGATTTTCAGAAAAAATTGGTAATTGACTGGAAATCTTTCAAGTCTCTGAAAACTTAGTCTAGTCATTTTGTCATATCTTTGTTTGTTCGTAGCATGTTTTGATTATTCTGTGAAACACATTTACCAATTTCTCCAGTTTGACAAATGAAAAATGACAAATTTTAATGGGGAACTTCATTAAAGTGTTCATAGTTTAATGTGTAATACTTTATGAAAGGGCACTAAAGGGAAAGTTGCTTTTTGAAATAACTTTTGTCAGATTTTGTTTTCAGTAAAAAGGCAGTTAATAGTTCTAATGCAGTTCGCATGATATACGGTTTTGAAGAATTGTTTTTGTTGTTGTTATTGTTTTACAATGAAAGTTAAAGTAATATAAAAACTGCTTTCTTCCTATAAAAGGCTTTATATGTTTTACCTATATCCACTTCTAGAAAGTGACATGGTTGATAGTCCATCTATCACTACATTGTTGACAATGTCATTGGTTAACAACAGAGAAACCTTGAATTTGGATTTGAATCTGTGAACCTGTTAAAGACAAGTTAGTGGATAATGTTGAATTAGTAGCTCTACTCAATCTGTTAAGATTCTAGCAGTTAAAGTTATAAAATTACATGTTTTTATTATAAGGAACCTTAGCTGAGTTTGGAGTTCCTTATCTTTTCAGAGAGTTTCAGCCTCATCGTTCCTTATTAAGTTCCTTGCTTTTGACTGCGTTTTTTTGTTTGGTGTGACACGTTTCTATTATTATCATAATCACACAAATGCTGTTTTTTCACGAAATGGCGCCCCGTTCAGTTGAAAAATTAATTCTTAATTTCACTAGTGAAAAATTAATTCTTAATTTCACTAGTGAAAAATCCTTAATTTTTAAGCGCGAAGAAAACGTATTTTTATTCATCGCAGCACGATGAAATCAACACGATGAAATGAACATGCTTTTATGATTGACCAATCAAATGCTTCTAAATGTAAATTCGAATGTTTTGATTTCTGAAAAATGTAAAGGTATAAAAAGTTAAGAAAACATAAGTTTAATGTGAAGCAAAAATGAATGAAAAAATAGCATGTGTGATTAACAAGTCAAAATAGAAATTAATAAAAAACAACAATTTTAATTTCTGACATGTAAACAGACCAAATGAGAATATTAATTGACGAAAGAAGGTTAAGATTCTTGTATTAGTCCCTCGGACTCGTAAAATTTCCTGGCCAGAAAGAACTCGTAGAATTAATTCTTAATTGCACTCGTCACCATGCGATTACATGTACAAATACAAGAATCTTAACCTTCTTTTGTCAGTTAATATTCTCATTTGGTCTGTTTACATGTCAGAAATTAAAATTGTTGTTCTTTATTAATTTCTTTTTTCACTCTTTTAGACTAGCAAGTTCCTTAGAAATTCCTTACCTTTTGGGCCAGTTTCAACCTCAGGTTCCTTATAAACGTGTTCCTTATTAAAATAAAACGTGTATCAAGTAAATTGTAAAATAACATTTTTTGCGAATTGATAGATGCATGTGCAGCAAATGTGAAAGATGAGAAGAGAAAACTTATGAAATTATAAATTATAAATTATCAGAAATAGATCATTTTTCTTGAAAACTAACATACATCATTTGTCATACAGGAATACTTACATGCACAGAATGCATTTCAAAATATTTTAACTTGTCTGCTGGTCAAGTCAATTAATGAATTTTTTTCAAAACCGTGAATCCTTTTAATGATTTCTTTTCAATTTACTTTAGCCTTCAAACACTTTCCTGTATATTTAAATTGTTGCAAAGAATCTACTATCATGGGCATTAATTGATCAATTCTTTTATTTATCTTGAATTATTCATGTATCTTTATCTTTTTTTGGATCAGTTTGAAACATGTTTTTATCTTAAATGTGCATTTACACAATATTTTGTGATATCGTCATGATAGATCTACCTGGAAAATGGTTGTGATAAAAAGGCTAAGCATTTGATTGTTTACAACTTTGTGCATCAAAACCACTATGGCTTTACAATCATCCTGCAGTAAAGTATGATAAAATGTGGATCAGCAAAAGTCACAGTTTGAAAACAACATGCTTGGAAACACGTGTCTAATATTCGGATACACATGAAATCATACCGCAATAAAAAATGTACAATAGCAAGCATCTTGATTTTAGAAAAATAGAATAGTCATTTTATAAGAAACTAATGATGGATATTGTGTGTGTATCGAATGGCTTTCAGTGTTGCATCTCATGAGCAATCCTAAATGAAATTTTGTTTTGGTTTTGTCTGGTTATATGACTTTTCCCGGAGCACCTTATCGGACATAATAATGTCGGACAAAAGAGACGACATTTTCCACGAGTGACGAAACTTTTGTCTGAGGAATAAATTTGTCCGACGAAAATTTTGCCCAACATTGGTTTGTACGATAAGGTAGTCACTTAGAATATTTATCTTACATTGTATCTCTGGAAATGTGTTTATCTGCTTGGATTTGTTCATTATTTGCTGTGTTTGTACTTTCCAGAGAAAGGTTTTATTGTAAATACACCTTTGAATAGCAATGACTATTTTGGACTTTTTAGACTTCCTACATGTTACGTCATTAACCATAATTGAGACCAAATAATACACATAATGATCATCTCATTACCTTGGTCTTTATGGTGGTATAAAGCAGTTTGCCGGTTCGTCAGAAGTAAACAAAGCTATTGTATATAATTATTATTTGTCAGTTAATTAATTTAATGTGATTAAGGCATGAGAACCACAATTGCCATAGGACTTTTTCTTCCTTTTTTAAGGTAATTTTAAAGTGTGACATAAAATAAACTTAATGGGTTAACAAACACTAGATGCTAAAAAAATTCTTCTTTTAAATTCCAGCACTTGACTATTCAATAAGGGAGTGTGACTGTCCTATGAGATGTGATCATTATATCTTAAAGCTGAAAGTCTCTAATTTTCCTTTCATTAATCAAGACATCAACCACATTATGCTAAAATCTGACCACAAACCTAAAATGGTCACATCTAGTTACAAAAGCTAGTTTGGACCTAACACATGAAAACGTTTAATCTATTTCCACCATGCAAAATGAAATCAAACACTAATATTACATCAAAGTAAAGATTTGCAAAAGTTCCCTGGAAATCATGGTATGAAATAGCACATGAATATCAATTATAAATTTGCAATTTCTTATATCCCAGGCTTTGAGAAAATATTTTCTAATAAGATTGTGTAAGAGCTGAAAGGATAATCTCATTACCTTGGTCTTTATGGTGGTATAAAGCAGTTTGCCGGTTCGTCAGAAGTAAACAAAGCTATTGTATATAATTATTATTTGTCAGTTAATTAATTTAATGTGATTAAGGCATGAGAACCACAAATGCCATAGGACTTTTTCTTCCTTTTTTAAGGTAATTTTAAAGTGTGACATAAAATAAACTTAATGGGTTAACAAACACTAGATGCTAAAAAAATTCTTCTTTTAAATTCCAGCACTTGACTATTCAATAAGGGAGTGTGACTGTCCTATGAGATGTGATCATTATATCTTAAAGCTGAAAGTCTCTAATTTTCCTTTCATTAATCAAGACATCAACCACATTATGCTAAAATCTGACCACAAACCTAAAATGGTCACATCTAGTTACAAAAGCTAGTTTGGACCTAACACATGAAAACGTTTAATCTATTTCCACCATGCAAAATGAAATCAAACACTAATATTACATCAAAGTAAAGATTTGCAAAAGTTCCCTGGAAATCATGGTATGAAATAGTACATGAATATCAATTATAAATTTGCAATTTCTTATATCCCAGGCTTTGAGAAAATATTTTCTAATAAGATTGTGTAAGAGCTGAAAGGATAATCTCATTACCTTGGTCTTTATGGTGGTATAAAGCAGTTTGCCGGTTCGTCAGAAGTAAACAAAGCTATTGTATATAATTATTATTTGTCAGTTAATTAATTTAATGTGATTAAGGCATGAGAACCACAAATGCCATAGGACTTTTTCTTCCTTTTTTAAGGTAATTTTAAAGTGTGACATAAAATAAACTTAATGGGTTAACAAACACTAGATGCTAAAAAAATTCTTCTTTTAAATTCCAGCACTTGACTATTCAATAAGGGAGTGTGACTGTCCTATGAGATGTGATCATTATATCTTAAAGCTGAAAGTCTCTAATTTTCCTTTCATTAATCAAGACATCAACCACATTATGCTAAAATCTGACCACAAACCTAAAATGGTCACATCTAGTTACAAAAGCTAGTTTGGACCTAACACATGAAAACGTTTAATCTATTTCCACCATGCAAAATGAAATCAAACACTAATATTACATCAAAGTAAAGATTTGCAAAAGTTCCCTGGAAATCATGGTATGAAATAGTACATGAATATCAATTATAAATTTGCAATTTCTTATATCCCAGGCTTTGAGAAAATATTTTCTAATAAGATTGTGTAAGAGCTGAAAGGATAATTTTTTTATTCTATCTGGTAAAAGATAAAGATTTAACGTGTAAAATAAGCTCTAACAGTTTGAAGAAGAAGATGAATTTTGTTCAGGATGTATTTGTATTCTAAAACCTAGCTGGTTTTGTCACTACAAAATAATGTGAATCGTTCATTTATTTGATCACAAAATCTGGTGAAATTCGAAAGATTAACCATCTAGACAGATAGCATACGTTAGAGAAGCTCAAATTTGGTTTGATCCGTTTATAAAAGGATAGTTAAAAAAATTAACACTTTGCGAAATCTTACCCAATCTATACTTGTTTCAAGTAGTTTCGGTTTTACAGTTTTATTGATAATTTGAATCCTCTGACAAAATCTTTTCAATAAAATGTAAAAACTTTGCATTTTTCCGAAAACAATTTGCTTACAACTGGCTCAAGCGAAAGAAATTTCGATATTATGCAGCTAAAAGGCCTGATCCCAATAATATGAAGGCGTTGATGTGCATCAAGGCGGAGAAATTATTTGTTTAGCAAGATGATTTTATGCCATGTTTGTGGCTGCAAGTATCGTATTTTCCTTCGCCAAAAGGAGGCAATAGGCAACACTTTGCATGTTTAATCTAGACAGAAATAGACAAAATCTTGATGCATACAAGTATATCGTCTGATATCAGTACTTTGTTCCTTTTTGTTTCGTTTATTTTATTTTCTAATTCGTAAACTCAAGCGAAAATAACTTTTTTATTATTCATTCACTTTCTTATAGTAAAGTCAGTCTAGACGTGTACAGTGCACAAGTCATATAGCTTTACATCTACCTCATTTTATTAATAAATACATTTACCATAGGTAATGTTAACATGAGAAAACAATATCACAAGAATATGCGTCTCGTACAGTAACAACGGTCGTAACTGTGCCGGATACGAAAAACCCCCTCGTGGGAGGAAAGGTATTCTTGGAACCATGCAGCAGTTGCTAGCTCGCCAAGGTTACGAGCAAAACAAACATATATAGATAAATTGTAAATCTTAGAATTACTTCAATATACCCCTACATTGGGAGGATGGGAGACGTGTAAGAATAATAAAATCATTGAGTTATTTGGTTTATTTATTTTTTGTTGGTTTCTTTGTTTGTTTGTCTGACTTAAATATATTAGCTTTGTTACAGAGGGATTATAGCAAAAAAACCAATTGGTATCGGTAAACGTTCATTCGATTTGATAAATTTGTTCAGCATCTGTTTGCTTGTCCACGAAATTTTTGTCGATACAAAAGACGAATTGGTCATTTAATTGGACTTGAATATGTACTGATGTTGTATTTGTTGATTTGGTGACTTTGTACTTATAATGGCTGTAGTCAGCCGAAAGCTTTACTAACAAATAAACGGAAGTATCACTAGCTGAATTTTGTTCCTTTTTTATGGTCTAATTTTGAGAAAAACATTGATTATTGCTTAATTGGGCGATCATCCAGGAATGTAAATTGCTTTGGTAATGAAATGATTGAAGTAAGTAAATTAAAGAAAAAAAACGCCTTTTTGTGTCTAGTTCCTTTTTGCCACAGCTAAGAAATAATAATTTCTTAGAAAAGTAAATTAATTTATCAATAAAAAAGCAGGAAAACTTAACATAACGGAACTTCCTTCTCAGAAAGGAAGAGAATTCTGACAATTAAGACATCATATCGCTTTATTTGGATCAGATATTCTTTGTATGACAGTTCGAGAAGTTAAGTTGAATATTACGGAATGGTTAATTTGGAAAATATGCGACATTAAAAAAGAAGTAAAGAACTATAATCCTCCAGTATCGCTCCCCCCCCCCCCCCCCCCTTTACGATTTCACGTAAATTTTTGCATGGATTGGAATCAGATTATCTGTTGATAAACTTCAAATTAAACAGTGAAATGTAACCTTTTTCTGTCCACTTATTAGTGAAATACTATATTCATCATCAATTTTTCATCATTAATTGAAAAAACAGCCAACCTCCATTCCAGACTATCTTATCTTATCGACATACGAAAGAATCGAGGTTGAAAAATCGTAAAATTATTTTGTTCAAAGTAAAATTAAATATATTTTTTCTGTGGTAAGAGCAACACTTCGCCATCTTGTTGCAAATAAGTGAATCTAGTTAAAGACTTCGGAGGGGACGAAAACCCAACCATAGAGGATTAATTCAAAAAGTAAAAACTGTCCATTACTTACTTACTTAGTTACTCACTTACTTACAAATAAATGCTAGGAGTTAGTTCGAGACCAATTCTGCTTCTTGAGGAGGTAAAAAGTTGACTTTCCACTCGTTTGAATATAACCTTCACTTCCCTATAGAAAATCTTAAATCTTTAACCATAAACTTAACACAGCATTTGTTAGAGTTATAAGGCATTGATGGAAACCATGTGGCAGTGGTAATTTCCTTATCACTAAATATAATTGGTCTTGATAAACTTGATATCATATCTGTAATCTTTGGTATTTGGTAGTAAATCAGCGAGCCTGAGCGACGTCACAGCAAACAAACGATCCGATCCCTATTGTGTGCATGAATTGTATAACTTGTATACATGCTTACATGCTATAGTTTAATAAAATACAGCAAATTTGGACTTGAGACTAACTTCTTCTTGTTCGTCTTCATTATGAATTTATTGGTAGCTAGCGAAAGAATCGTAAGAAAATTGACGTTTGTAATTGCTCATAATTCACAACAAGAAAGTTAGATTATTTTGTTCTCAATTTTTGAAACAAGAGTTTGAGACTTAACTTGAACCTGTTTCCTTAGCAGCAGTTCAGAAACATTGCTAAATAAAAGTCATTGAGTGGCAAAACCCTTCGCAACATCATAAACTGATGTGAACTACTCATATCTTGGTTGTCATTTCTCATGAAAAAAACTTGACATTTTTTAAAAAGTATAAAGAACGAATTTAAAGATAAAGAAAAACTGTTTTCGAAGTCCGGAGCGTGTAAGACTTACGTTCACGGTTAGCTCTGGATCATTTCTCAACATCATAATATAAGAATTCATGGGACTTCTTGTAGTTTATAGGACGTCTTGTGAGTTTGTAGGACATCCTGTGAAACGAGTTTGTGTCAAAGATGAATTTGTAATTTCATGGCACTTATGTTTCACCGTAGTTTTTTACTTATCTCTTACACGTGGTCATCAGAACACAAAAAAATGAACAAAGATGGCTGCTTCAAGAGAGGATCTCATTCGTCTTTACCACCAGCGAGGAGAAAACATCTTCAGGAACATTTCGCTCCCGAAGAAACGTAATCAAGGGCGCCATTTTGATTATGGATGTTTATGCAAGAATAGTCATGAATTCTCCTGGAGCACATCCCAGGACGTCCTGTGAATACATAGAACGTTTTATGAGTTTGTATGACATCCTGTGAGTTCGTAAGTCGTCTTGTGAATTTTTAGGACGTCCTGTGAGTTCATAGGAGGTCGTGCAAATTTATAGAACGTCTTGTGAGTTTATAAGACGTCCAGTGAGTTCGTAGGACGTCCTGTGAAACGAGTTTGTGCCAAAGATGAATTTGTAATTTTTTGTCACTAATGTGCCACCGTAAAGAACAAACCATTTCTTAATTTTAAGTGATATTTCCAACTGGAGGGAACTGAAATTCTACTATTTTTCTTAGAAATAAGAACCTTTTTATGTGAAGTGGTAAGGAACTCATGTAAGGAAACTCTAACTCATGTAAGGAACTGTAACTCAAATTTTTTGTAAAGTAAAATAGGTTTCCATGTCCCGGATTTTGAATCGTTTTTTGGCTGAAAAAATTGCAATATTACTTTTTATAACAATAAGAGAATCTTTTGGCTTCTGCTGCCTTTTTTCCTTTTTTCTCGTATGTGCTTTTCTTAAGGTGTTCCGTGTGAATGACGTATTGCTATTGCCTATAATAAATGTTCCTTGATCGATCAGTGTAATCAATCAATGTATAAATTTATTGATATAATGAAAACCTCAAAACAATGTAATTGTCAAGTGGTGCATTTAATAACTTTATGATAGCTAGCTACACATTGCACTTTGATAGTGTGACTATTATTTTATTTATTTATTTACGAATATTTTAACAGGATGGTAACTTCAGTCAAATAAAATTAGTTATACCCTTGTTATTAATGCCAGTTCTGTTTTTATGTATGAGTTTGTAGTTCAGCAGAACAAAAACATGTTTGTTTACTTCCGCTTCAACTTGAGATATACAGTGGGCTTTTTCTCTCTCGAATATCCCTCTATCTCGAACAAAGATCTCAGTCCCTTTGACATTTCTCTAAGCTAAATTTATCTCCTTATCTCAAACTTTCTCTATGTCGAACAAATTTTATATCCCTTGCGAGTTCGAGATAGAGAATTGAATCTTCAGTATGTGTGGATATGAGATCTAATGAAATTTTGTCTTGTTGTTTGATGATTTCCCCAAACCAGTTTTTCCTAAAAAGGTATTCTGCATGTTATTAAGTGCAGGTGACCTCCAATGGCAGATCAATGAATTTGCTGAGAACCGATAATTTGGCCATACTTTTTTCATTTCGAGAAAAATATATTATGTTTATGGTCTGCTGTAAAAGGGATTTATATCAAGGGAAAATGATCCACGAAATATTGACTTTACCCGACAAAGACTTAACATAAAAGCATCAAGATTCAACTATAACTGGTCAATGAAAAATCTTGATACTGACTTTCACGCCATCGATTGGTATATTGTTCTTAAACACTGTCATATCATATCGTTTACAATGTATTTGCAAACTTCATTTGTGTGTTCTCAAGCGAGTTATTTTATTTTTGTTTTGTGCAGACATTGATGGATATCGTCCATTTGATACTCAATGTTTTAGTGGTCAGAAACTGTTTCCCACAACGCCATCCACCCCATTGAGTTGCTGGCTCTGTTACTTTTGATATTTCCAAAATGACTTATTTAAGCATTCATAATTGCCTATATTGCAGGCAAAGAGAACTACAGCTATCATGGACATCATCCAAGAACCGTGCGTTCAACCTTTTTTAGAGGTATTATTTTTATTGACCGAGCAATCTTGAAAACAGTGATCACTATAATGATAGTCCCATGCCAAATAATCAGAAATATACAACTACTGAAATGTTACATATAAAAATACGAAAATTGCACAAAATTTCAAACTTCGACCTCATGAAAACGTAATGCCATTAATTATTCTACTAACACTGAATCCAGATTTAAAATAATTCTTAAGGAAACATAACATAAAGGCTATCAATCAGACTGATTTTCAATGTGGATATAATTCTTGCGAACAATTAGACGCAACAAAATACAATAGAAATAATAACATGAAGATGTTTTATTTTTGATATTTCATAAGTATAGACGCACATTCCTGGTTCTTTGCCAAAGACAATGCTGTCGATTCAGTTTTGCTCATCGTACCAATCGTGGATTTGTGTTCCAGCAATAATTTCACACATTCAGCATGTCCAAAATATGATGCACGACCAAGTGCAGTATTTCCATCGCTGTTCTTATCATCAGTATTACAGTTCTGTTCAAGTAATAACTTCACACACGGAGTATGACCGTTTTCTGATGCAAGAATAAGTGCAGTATCTCCATAGTGATTTATATCGACATCACAGCTTCGTTCAACCAATAACTTTACACATTCAGTATGTCCATCTTGTGATGCAAGAATAAGAGCAGTATCTCCGTGGTCGTTTTTCATATCGATGTCACAGTTGTGTTCAAGCAATAACTTTACGCATTCACTGTGTCCATTGCATGATGCAAAAGAAAGTGCAGTATTTCCATAGTTGTTTTTTGTATCCACATGACAGTGGTGTTCAAGCAATATCTTCACACATCCACTATGCCCATTCTGTGATGCAAGAATCAGGGCGGTGTTTTTATGTTTATCCACCATATTGACATTGCAGTTGTGTTCAAGTAATATGTTCATACATTCACTATGTCCACCCATTGCAGCAAGAATCAATGCGGTGACACCATTACCCAACTGCAGGTCAACATCAATGCTGCAGTTATTCAAAAGAACTTCTAGAAAATTCCAATAGTTTTTGTTTACAATATCTTCTAGATATTGGGATTCGTGGCTCTCTTTTAGTCCTAATACGACTGCCATTTTGAAGTCGGCTGAAATCTTTTCCTTTCTCATATGACAATCAAGACCTATTTTGAAAATGATTCAATCTGGTAAGTGTAAGAAATATTAACAGAAAAACAAATACATTTATATAATGAAAGGTTCAGCCACCTTTTAATGAATATTGACTCATTTTTAACGACACTTCGTCATAGAATTTTATAGTGGTTCTAGAAATAAAATATTTTCATTTCAACAATATTATATATAAGTAATATTTTCTAATTGACTACGAGAGATATAAATTTACTAATGTGATATTTGCTGTTAACAACGTGTTAAAATTTTCTAGGTTAATTTGGTAAAATTTCGCCGTTTTGAAACAATTTCAGAAAAAGTATTGCCGTTTTTAATATCCCTGTTCATTATTATTTAAATTAGGTCTTTATTCTAATGGTTTTCTCTAGAACATTGTAACCAACAAACAAAAAACATACCTTAGGTCTGCAGAAAGAATCATTTCTAAAGAATAAAAATGGAAATGCAAGCAATTACCTGTCTCTATACGTTTAATAAAATTTAATGAAACGATTTGTTTCTTTACTTACCATTTACACACTCGTTATTTATAAAGCCATTGAATAAGAAGTCATCTTCTTCTAAGTAGTTCGTTTCATTTTCAGCAACATTTAGTTCCCCTAAAACATCTTCATCTGTTAAATCAGCTAGAACGACACTTAAGGTAAGTTCTTTTACAATATTTTGCGATCTCTGCAGTAAACTTTCTTGTTCAGCTATCATCGATAACGTTTGAATACTGTCTTTGTCATGTAACAGCTTTTCTAATTCAGTAACAGATTCCTGCCTCTTTGTCCTATGTGTAATGAATGAATTCGTACGATCATCAAACTCCTTTAATATATTTGATTCTTCCTCATACAATTGAGCTATGTATCTGTTCACGCGAATAATCCTTCTAACAAGTAGTTCTTCACTAAGTTTCACTCTGAACTCTTGGAAATGCTTCATCAAATATTCATCAGATTGTGTTTGATGTGGTATAGTCTTTTTACTATTTTCATAGGTTGTGTTCAAGGCTTCTTGCATTTCTTTAATATGGAAATTGAGCTCAACGGTGACGTGATTTCTGTGCTCACGATGTTTACAATAAACACAAATGAGCTGATAATTACATTCTTTGCAGATGTGTCTTGCAAGCGACTGATGTTCTTCGCAAAGAGGTTGAAAAGACTTTTTCTGTTCGTCAAAAGCAATTTTGATGTGGTTTCTTCCTTCACATTCATGTTCATCGAAACATGATTTACATGATATCTTACGACAGGTCTTGCAGTAATGTGAAGACGGTGTATTGTGTTCATGTCCTCCTTGACAGTGAAAGTAATCCTTAAATGGGAAAGATTATCGTTTGCTTTACTATGAAGATAATGCTACGTCAAGTACAATTTAGTATTTTTGCTATAACTGAAGTAAGAGAATGTTACACATTTCATAGGAGAAACTATCATCAATTAGGTTTTCTATTCATCAAATTCAAGTTGGTCCAACTGCATTGCCTTAATTGTCAGAAATATTATGGCGAAGTCTCCACTCTGCTATGATATTTTGAGGAAAAGACTAATGATTGGCAATTCTTGTGAGTTTCAGTAATTGTTTCATTTTGACTACGTTTTTGAAAGCACTTGGTTCATTATGTTATACGCTATATTTTCATTGCTTTTATCTTTTATTCATTCACACAGTACAAGAAAAACTGTTTTATCAGAAATTTTGAAAAGACTTGGAGTGCAACGAAGCTCACAATAACCGGGCAAGATTTGGAAGTGAGCAAACTATGTTGACTTTCTCACAACAATGGAACTTAATATATCAAATCATATTTAGAGGTGTAATTACCAGCAAATGTAAAAATGTAAAAGCCATTTCATAAAACCATATTTGCCGTCTTTAAAAATCATCTACACAAAAGATTAAAGAAAGAAATATTATTAGTACTCACGGTTGTAACTGACTCCCTCAGTTTTTCAAGAATGCACTCAAAGTCGAATATTTTTTGCAGCACATTATCCAGAGTTTGGTCTCTCCCAATATTAGTGACTTGTGAACATTTCTTTGGGCAACACAATGTAGCACATCCATTTGTATCAAACTGAAGAAAACTTTCTTGACATTCTTTGCAATATAAATGACCGCATGCTAATACTTGAGAACTGACAAGATTAGCCATACAAATGGAACATTCAAATTCTTCCAACATATGTGACATTTCCTCCATTGCTACAAAGTAAAAATCAAATACTTTGCACTGGCGATATTATATAGGAAACGGTAAAATACAAATGCTGGTTAATAAACATAAATTAAACTATGGCTGCCTTTTCACATCCAAGCATAAAATTTCAAAGAAGCAATCAACTTTTCCACGTAGGGACTTCAGTTTCCCTATAAATCAGTGGTAAGTGTAAGAAAACATATGGACCTTTATAAAGAAGGGTCCATTGAAAAAAGGATTATCCAGAGATGCCGTCAGAGAGCGATCTTTAGTATGTTCATCCATTAGTGTAGAATGTTTTCAGAAAACCAATAAGTATTTTTTCATTGATAAAAAGCATGAACCATTTCTAAAAATATTGAGAACAGTTGACTAGCGACCCAGAAATATTAGGTTGCCAAATTGGAAGAAGTGGAAGCCATACAGACAAAGGGATTCATTCAGAAAGTCTGTCACAGAAGAAACCAGTTTGTAAGTAAATTGACCAGTTATCAATCTACGGAATCTCAATTTGTTCATAACTTACCAACACTTCAAGAAAGAAGGTTGCAGGCGACTGACTTTTTGTGCAAAACCAGTGTAGCGAAAGTTGTTTTTTTCGTCTGGGATGTCTTTACAAGTTTTGTATTATTTAGTTACTTTCCCGGAGATCAAGTTGCTATCTGATAGGATGCTTGTGACAACGTTGATAGCATTATATTTTGCCAACAGGGGTCACAAATGGAATTAGTGCTACATGTTTTATAAAAATTCACATTTGAGGAATTGACAAAAACTAGGAAGGCTCACCTCCTCCGGAAGGGGAATACCATGAATTTTTAGAGAACAAAATCTTCCCCTTTATGAAGGTTCGGACAATGAAGGGATGGTTCTAAGTTCCATGAATTAGGTTACTTTTGTTGGCAAAATGGTTACTATATCACATAGTTTTGTGTACTTTTTTACGATAAAAAACTTCATAAGAACAGTCACGTTGAATTTTGCTAGCAATAAAGTAAAACGTTCATTTATTTTGTGTTACAGAAATTCGAAAAACAAATCACTATCGTTTTTAACATACTTACCTTATAAACAGTTCTCTATCTCTTCTACATCTGTCTGTCTATCAAAAATGTTTTTAGTAAACAGTTGAAATGATATTTCGTTTGTTTGTTTATGTTTTACGGATCTTATTACCGTCAGTTTCTCTCTTCATTACTTTATTTTTATTGACACGATGTTGTGCATTGCACATTAACTTTATATCCTAATTCAAATTTCTATATATTTTTAATTCTTTTAAACTTCTATAATGTAAAATATCATTATCTTATCGGTTTTGTATAATTTGCATTGTGTTTTTTAATGTATATTATCAGTTGGTTTCTTTTCGTATAATCGGTCGACATGGTTGGAATAAAAGAAAGCTTTTATGAAATTGAAATATGAGCTATACGAAGCAATTCCGACATGCAAGGTTTAATACCGATTTCTGCGCTAAACAAAGTGCTGCATTCATAATAGACGGTACCGAAAACGATTGATGTTATATTTCATTTACTTCATTTAAATGAAAAAGGGCGTAGAGCGACATTGTAGATTTATCAATCGCTCCGTTCTCTTCACACTACTACACTTCAATAAACGTGTCTGTGTTCTGAAAAGTTTTTACGATTTTGATTAACCAGTATTACAATTTCTCGTAACCAACCTTTGGCAGCAGAAAGACATTGACAAAGACAAGGATTCAGTTGACTTTTTACGCTGCGACAGATTTTAGATTGATCTGTAAATTATGAATGAGCCTTGGCGATCTTTAACTTTCATTTGCGACTCTAATCGTGCTTAAGTGAAAGTGATGGCCGATGCCAATGTGAGAATTGCAATTTGAATGGCCTAGATATTAAGAAGAACGTTTTATAAAATGCTTAACATTCGCGTCAATAAATGCTGAAAACTACGGAAATCCGAATTCCGATTATGTCAGTAAACTTGTTTGCAGTGTAATGCTTTTAAAAGATGACTGGTGGTTATTGATCAAATAAAAGAGATCAATGGATTTCTGATTTACATATGACATCTTAAAAGCTCAATACGCCTTTACGAATTTATCCTTACATGCACTTTATTGGCCAAGTTGTCCATACGAGCATCGTTCCTGTACTTATAATTACCGACAAATTACCCACCGCCTTTTGCAAATGAAGGAACCCTAAGACTTAATAATTTTCAGATAACAAAAGAATACATCATAACGAGGCCTGTAAGGACATTTCAGCCAAAATACTACATTTTGATAAGTATGCGATGTAGCTACATTTGTAAATTCTATTTTAAGGTAGCTGTACACGCGGTATTGTTCAAACTCCCAAACTTTCTAGTTCTATGCATGTAGCTTTCAAGTCGTTATAATAGTGAAATAAATTACCACGTGTATGTCTTCATTCACTCTATGAATTTTTTACACTAAAACTTTGCATGTCATTATTTCACGAAAATGATCCATTTCCCAAACCAATCCAACAATGACGGCCAGAATCTCATTCAGAAACAAAATAAAGAGGTTGTTCATCTAACAATTTGAGGCCATCCTATATATGGTAAAAAGTTTACGTAATGTTTATATTTCACATGTATAATGTATAATGGAAGATAAGCAGTGCAGCGATGGTGTGTGGGGTGTTTTCTTCACAATCTACCAACTATACTTCATCTTTATACACCGTATTATCATGTCAATATACGTTTGTTTTGTTATCAACTAGGGAGTTGTGTATCAGGTTCTGCTGTCTTGATTAGGATTACAAGAAATAAATGATGATGATGGATTTCTCACAAAATTCAGGGGCCCCAAAAAATGTACAACATCAAATCGAACGTCAGACCCATCTGTAACTCAGCACTGTAATTTTAGTTGGGTGTCGCTATTGTACTGTCATACCCCCTAATATTATTGATGAATCAGAATTGCACGCCGATTATTGATATCTAACACTAACCTGCTGATGATTTTGAGACCCAGCCAGGTTCTTTATGCGATTAATCAGCATGAAATTCTTCATCAGAATCATCAATAATATTAAGGGGTACTCCCTACTATACGGGTTGGAGTGCATGTATACAAACATAGCTGAGAAACAGTGAGAATTGAGGAATTATCTTTTGTACATCAGTCAAGGAAAACAGCTTAACCCGTGATCCCGTAAAAATGCGGGGTCTATACACCGTGATAACGGCATCCATTGCAACCTGGTAAATACCGTAAAGCGGGGTGACTTTTCGTGTTTTTATAAACACGATATTATCGATAAAGAAATAAGGAAAAGAAAAACAGAATATAGCGGTGAAGAACAGAATTTCTTTCAGACATAGTATAATTTTCTTTACATTCAGCCTCTATACTTCACATATGTACCAAAAATGTCCAGGCTAAACTCTTGAATACGACGTAGAGCAATGACCAATGTGAGCGGTGAAAATTTTGATGTTTTTCGTCGTTGGAAGAAATTGATTGTTTCGCTTGAAGACGATTCTGATGATATTTTACAATAGGAATCTAAATGATAATCTTAAAAATTGTGAAAAACGCACTTTAATTTCAGAGTTTAAACAGTTTATTTTTACTGATTGAAGTCACCCCGCTGATCGAAGTCACCCCGCTTTACGGTATGATATCCAAGATTGAACTGTTAATCAAATCACTTTTATTTTCATTTTTCAGCAGCCAGATACTATTACGAAGTACGAAGAAGAAAGGATGTATAATAAGAAACAGCCAACGATCACATCACAGATAAATAGTTTCCGAATATGCCGCGCTAGTTGCTTAAGAAAGAAAATGGGTGCAAAAACGGTTTACCAGGCGGGAATCTAAGAAACAATGGATTTATACTGCAATTGCGGTATAAATCCCGCATTTACAGAATCCCACATTTAGCTGTTTTCCCTGACTGTACATAGCATGTGAATATCTTTGTTGTTTTTGCTCATCATGATAATCATCAGCAGGTAGATTGCTGTGCACATCCTTCCCCTACTGATTGAATACTGACATGCATTGCACAATAGTACAGTCAAGTGCACAACCATACAGTCAGGATCATACACGAACCACGCCATAAAAAGTCTAAAGTTAAAAAAACACTCGTCCAGCAACAGTAATACTTCAAGTCAAAATGACATCAAATACGAACAGCAATTGCTAGGTAACCCGTCTATTTCTATCTTCCTTATGCACCTGTTTAAAAACTGTCAGCAAAAATAGATTTTCTAGCAAGAACAGCCCTCGTTTTCTAAGAAAGTGAATTGGTTTGTTTTAATTGCAGTAAGTAGCGCATGTGTATGAGAGACTCCGATTCTTTCGATTTTCTCTAATTTGCTGTGAGCCCAGATGCAAGAATTAATTAAGTGCTATTGCACTTTCGTAATAATTCTGATGCAGAATTACACAGTGGTTATTTATCTAACCACCCTAATCCTATATCCCTAGCCCTTATTCAAACCTGTACAAATTGTGAACGTTATAAGAAAGAGGAACAAATTTGTACAACATACGTAATCATAGAATTCATCTATGCCAGGGTCTAATCTAGGCCGAAAGAGCTTCCTTTGATCGGACGCCGCCCTCTATGTTTTTATTTTGTAGAAAATTTATTTCGCTATAAAAACTCTAAATCACTCTTGTATAGGGTGGTCACAGGTTTAACCCACCGAAATAAAGCTCAGGTTGCCCTTTTCCTAAAAAAAGTGCCCTGTGGATGTTCATAATGTGCCCTTTTCCCTTCTACCGGACGCTGCCCTTCCATTCTAGATCAGACCCTGTATGCTATAACATCATGAGAAATTGCTGGTTCATTGGAAGATTGTGAGGAGTGTCTTCAAATTGTGAATATGAATCACATGATGAAATTGTGAGGATTGGCTGGTCTGAAGTCATGAAATCACTTTAAAATATGCAATGCAATATAAGGATGAGTTCATTGTGTTTCTTTTTTAAAACAAAGAAAGTTATTTTTTTAAGTTTCCAGTAATTTTATATATAATATTGATTCACTAATTCTATCATCAACACTGAAGATACAAATAACAATTTAGGGTTAACAAACAGTTACTACCAACATTTTGAAAAACACTGAAGGATTTACTTAGTTTTTGTGGTTGTTCATCTCCCAATTTGAGACCATCATGTTGATGTCATATTTTGGTTATGGGAATAGTGGCGGGATTGTTTTGGATTGGCAATGTCAAAGAAAATCGGAAGAATACTATAAGAAAATGATATACTCAGAAATACTGGAATGATCATCATTGACTATGCTAGACAAACTTCTATCCTAAACCAAATATTGCTGCTGAAGGCACAACAATATCAGTAATAAGAGGATTTTTTTTTGTCTGCTAGAGTTACATATACATATAATGTGTTTTCTTGTTTGTATTTTTGCCAGAAGCTTTTTAGGGCCCTGTCTCCTTCCTGGAATTTTCCTTTTTCAATCTGAAAATTTTGATTTTGGAGCAGGACAATGTTCTATACAAAGGGCGTTCTTTGAAATATTGATCCAGCCATATGGGAGACAGCCCTGTAATCCTCTTTTTTTAGGATAATGATTCCCATTTTGACTGTAACGATTTGATAGAAAAGGTCAACAGGAGTGTTGCTAATGATGTTACAGAGAAAATGTGTGATGATATGGAAATTCCTACTGAAAATGATGTATATATAATATAATCATATAGTTTAATCAGTGGCATAGGGGTGATCAAGTGTTTCTCTGACTGCAAAACCACAATGTATAACATGATCTCTGATTTCTCTGTGAGATCTCTGTTAGGTCTTTCGGATCCATTGACAACTTTTTATTGTTTCTTTCCTAATAGAGCCACTAATGAAAAATTTAGCCAAATGTGATAAAGCATTGCAGTGTAATGACTATTGAAGATTCCCTATTAAAGCTTGCTGCTGCAGGATCAATTGATGATGAGATCTTTTATTGTGCTTTAATCTAAGTTGAAGTTGATAATTAAGTGGCCCATGTAATTAGACAATGACTTCAAGGACTATTTTCTAAATGTGGCCATCAACAAATTTAAAATGGAGTTCAATGATGAATTGGTCCTTCCATATGAAGTTTATACTGCTAAGAATGTCATAGAAGAAAGGAAATGACATTCCCAGTTATATTTGTTACTATGATTTTCTCAATAATAGCTGATTTTGAAATAACATTTAATCTGGAGATTACCTATTTTCCTATAGGAATGACTCCACATCAAAGTTGAAGCTTTTCCTTTTGTGCGACTTTAGGCGTAAACTCCGAAGATTGTAAATTATTTAAAAGAAAAATATTTGAGAAGAAAAAGAAACCTAAAGAAAACTTACACAGACTGGTTTGTGAAAAGAATTCTGGAAATATTGAATTGAAATCTATCGTATGTATGGTTGTGAATCATCAACAGAAATGGGAGCAAGCACTGGATAATCATGGCAGAAAAAAGCAAAGGTTATTACTTTCAACATTTCTATCTTGACTTTTTGTTTGGGTGAAATGTTCTTTTGGATATGAAATAAATGGATTTTCTATTGTTGTCATGATTTTTAATTTCATGTCACTTGCTATTTCTGATTATTCTATGTAGCTACTTCACATGGCTTTTCAGTGGAATGGGAAGAATCATTACTGGCATTTCGAAAGAAAAAAAAAAGAGATTGACGATGTAGTTTGTGTCAACGTCACACTTTTAAAGATAATGAACTGTTATATGTGGAGCTTAGGGTTGCACTATGCTGATGCCAGTAGAAATTGAACAATTGAAAAATGATCTGTGAATGTAAAGCTGTTTATTATTACCAAACCCTCAATAGCAATATTGCTATTTACTACATGCAAGAGTCAATATTCATTAAAGTTATGTAGCTTTTCTACATGTGAAGGCTCGGTTGTCGTAATGTGTTTATGAATTTATTTATTTATTTTGCTACTGTGTCAGCCAGAATCAACGATGGGTCAATTTTCACAGAACGTGACTACATATGCAACCATTCTAGTTACTGATGAATCTTCTCGAAGAATTTCAGCTTGTTGTGATTGTCGCTTGTTACACGAAATGTTGTCCTGATGCTGTTCCCTCGTACATTAATACGGAAAAACTTCGTGTTGCGCAAGCACACGTTTCTAAAACTGTTTTGATGTTGCCGTCAAAATCCGGTGTTGATCGGTTAAGTGTGCATACACATATTTCAACAGCATTTGTTACTCTTTTTAATGTGCCGGCACTTCGAAAACAGTGGTAGCTATCATGTAGGTCTTCTACTTTTAAATTGAGTGGAGGCCATTTTTGAAATCTCAAGTACCTTCAAAAGAGTGAAATATTGCATTTTCTACTTTCAACAAGTGATCGTCAATGGCTTTGATATTGATAGCGAGCTTGAAGAAGATGATATTCTGGAGTATGATGAAGAAAGCCCTGCCATTCTGCCTGAAGACAAGGATTGTATGATTGTTTTGATTATTCTAGCGGCAAGTAAAGGCGGATTTCCACTAGGCGAACTTTTTCGCGCGACGCGAACTTTTTCGCCGCTAAGCATGCGTAGTAGCATTATTGCGTAATGTTGAGAATCATTCTGCGATCGACTTCGACGAAAAAAAAAGTAGAATTCATTTCAACTTTTTCGCTTCGAAAATGTTCGCTAACCAATGAAAGCGTTATTAATTTGCTAGTTCAGCATTAAAGAAATAAATTTATTCACAATAATCAAAGTGGCAGCAGAACATGTGTCACAGTCACAAAGTTTTCTACAGCAATTACATGGAAATGAAAATTACATGCTTCTCAATGGATGGAGCAATATATGCCAGTCATTCTTCATAAATTGATGGTGTCATTCGAAAATTTTTAAAAAAGTATTCCTGGTCATGTAGCATTAACTCTTTCACTAAAAGATGAAATTCACCTTTTTGCAATCTTTCTTGGTATATGTTACGGACCCAAATATGTTTTTTGCTTCGATGTTCTGTTATTGTGACAATATTTTAGAATTATGATCTTTTTTTAGAAGCAGTAGTTTCTTTACCTTCATGTTTATTTACAAACCAATTTGCATCAGTGCGCGCGCCAAAAGTGTGCGAACGTGTGGAAATCAAATTCTGTTTGTCGACGAAAATTTCGCATCGAAAAATGTCGCGTCGCGCGAAAAGGTTCGCCTAGTGGAAATCCGCCTTAAAATGCCGTTAATGGCGAAACGTCTGGATTTTTAAATGTGATGTTTTAATTTTAGTGGAACGATGTGTTTGATGTGTAGATGGTTTGTGGAACTTTTCTCCAAAATCCCCTAGAAAGAATGTAGTTGATGGAGATCCGTTTCGTTCAAAACTTCAAAACACATTTGCGAAACTGTAGTTGCGAGGTACCATGCAATCTACCTATCCATTGCAAACGTTTACTGATTTGTATTTATCAGTTTTCGAGTTTCAATCTTAACTTATTGTTTCAGGATGGCTGGTTATCCGATGGTTATCCTGACGGTATTTTCGAATTCAGCGATGTAACAAATCTGTACACTGACCGTTACGTTAAAAAGTTTAATGTGTACAACCGGTGATGTGTTCAGAAAAAATTTGAACATTCTGTCTTCGGTTTGTCTGCTACAATATGTGCTGGCTATGAACGCGGTCAGTGTTTTTGGCATTCTTCTTGTTAAATATGATCAATTGTTTATCTAAATTTTTTACATTAATTACTTAACAGTTAATTTTCTGGCACTGTTTTATGAAATTTTCAGGATGAGAATTTGTTGGCACAGTTCTGAGTTCGAAGCAGCCATTTCGAGGTTTTGTATCGTGTTACAATGATTAGTACCGACGTTTCGATTCGATAAAGTTGTTAGGAAGGCGGACGCTCGAGTCTTCAAACTGTTTGCATCTGATGCATCTCTCGACGCTGTCTTGCTGTCACGGTGTGTGATTCCGTCACCGAATTTGTTGATGTAGCAGAAACTTGTAATTTGACATGAGACGTTTCAGAGACTGAATGTGCACAAAATGCAACATTATTCTTATGAGCTATTAGAGTGTACTGAAAATGAAGGTTTTCCGAATTTGAACATCATCAGTTTAATCTTGATAATATGGCGAGGCTTATTATTTCAGCAGTCACAGTTGTCAACTATGCCATGTTCGAACATTTCCTATTGATGCGAAAAATGATGGTGTAAACATCGATGATGTTTGCTGATTTAATGTCCTGATTTAATCTGATTGAAGAGATTCCCACAAGTTTCTAAAAAGGAAACATCATATTTATTTTCATGGTTTGCCCGCAGCACGGACACTGCTATGGGTATCATATAATTCCTGGATCTGAAGGCCAGAAGGATCCATCGACATCCTTGTGCACCCATCTTGAAACAGCACCAGACGTTATTTAGTACAACTTTATGTGTGGCCTGTCTGAATATACCCATAATCGAGAGTCCGGCTATTTCTCAAACACAAGGTTTTATCATGACGTTTTCCATGGCTTTTCACGTTTTACCTGTAATTTTTTATTCATATGTCAGAAACGTGAAAGCTTCGAAAAAAGACAACATTACACTGTCTGGTGAGCTCTAGTGTGTGATTTTGACGAATCATTCTGCAAGCAAGAAGTATCAAAAAATAATAAAATTCTCTTGATGAATTATCTTTGCTTTAGTTTGCTGGGCCATTCGTCACTTACATAATTTGGAATCGGAAAGATAAAGTTTCATTCTACAACGTCTCTTGTTTTTCTCACATCCTTCCTAATACGAGAACTATATTGCTAGAACTATAGGTGAATAACTTATTATATGGTGATGTGGAGTTATTTAAGAAAACCATGATTTGAGTTTTTCTTGGTCTTATGTTAAGCTTAATATGAACTTCAAAGCAAAACAATGGAGATAAAATAGGACAGAAAAAAAATAAAACAGAAAGTGTTTGCTGACTGTGATTTGAAAAATCAAACACTCTTCTCGTATATAAATAAACTTTCAAAACTCAGTGAACGGATAAAATGTATTGGTCAGTGGTATTTTAGTGACCTTATTTACTTCAAGTCAACAGGTAACATAGCGCTTCGGAAGTTTATCTACATACATTGATATGAACAGGAGGACCCTGTTAAATTGCGTTTTACTTGTTACCGGGTGATCTCATTCGACTTTGATCGAAGCCGTTAAACCAACACACAACCAACAACTGCAATAACGTGACAAAGACTTTCAATAATGAAATCAATTCCTTGCGATCAAACAGTTCCGCATAACCCAACGCCAATTATTCCATGATTTAATTGACATGCTTACACTTGAACTCTGTTACGCTCTTAATAAAGAACTTGTGCATGTCAGTTGACCCGAACATAGCGTTATTCGGATGAATCACCTCTGATTTTTTTTTTTTTCATGATAATCGGTCGATATCACGGATGAGGCTCACTTGTGCATGTCAGTTGACCCGAACATAGCGTTATTCGGATGAATCACTTCTGAAATTTTTTTTTTTTTTTTTCATGATAATCGGTCGATATCACGGATGAGGCTCACTTGTGCATGTCAGTTGACCCGAACATAGCGTTATTCGGATGAATCACCTCTGATTTTTTATTTTCTTTTTCATGATAATCGGTCGATATCACGGATGAGGCTCACTTGTGCATGTCAGTTGACCCGAACATAGCGTTATTCGGATGAATCACTTCTGAAATTTTTTTTTTTTTTTTCATGATAATCGGTCGATATCACGGATGAGGCTCACTTGTGCATGTCAGTTGACCCGAACATAGCGTTATTCGGATGAATCACCTTCTGAATTTTTATTTTCTTTTCATGATAATCGGTCGATATCACGGATGAGGCTCACTTGTGCATGTCAGTTGACCCGAACATAGCGTTATTCGGATGAATCACTTCTGAATTTTTTTTTTTTTTTTTCATGATAATCGGTCGATATCACGGATGAGGCTCACTTGTGCATGTCAGTTGACCCGAACATAGCGTTATTCGGATGAATCACCTCTGAATTTTTTAGGGAAAGTTTTGCACGTATGTTCTAATATCGTAGATTGGAAAGCGACAGAGTTGTACGGCAAAGGGAAGTGATCGATTCTGTTTGTGATGTTGACCGATTCACGTGCATATCATAATTTAGAAGCTCTTTCTCGTGTACACAGAGGTAATTTATGACATTCTTAGGCAATATATTGGTCTAACAAATCGTTCCCATCAGATGTTTCGGTGTAAACTTCATGAAATGTGTCTGGGTTAGTGATGGTGAGGTCATGATTGAGCTAATTACCACCATTTTCCACTATATGGATCATATTGACAAGGTCATATTGACAATGAACGGATCACAAATGTCTAAAATGTCTCTCCTAAGAGATGTTGTTTTTAAGAAGAACCCGAATTCAGAAATGTCGCTCTAAAATGAAGTATCAATGTGACAGTTGGAGAAATGATGAGGTAGGGCAATAAATAACTACGACATTATTTCATTATTTGTATTACTAGATAAAGAATGCATTTCACAATTTTACAGCGCCTCAATTGAAGTTAATGAGAAAGGTCTCTCGGGTAAAAAGTTTTGGTGCAATACTTTTAACAAATGTAATGAAGAAAACTTTTCAAGTCAGATACATGTTTTTCTTTTTATAAGCATATTTATTTTCAGATGAGGATCGGTTATGCTTAAGCTATCACAAAATAAAGAATGGTTTATGCTTATGGTATGCTTATTACAATAAAATCCAGTATTCTCGAAAATGAAATAAAAGTTAGCATAAAGTTAGCTATATTATCCTTATGGGCCCCTTAAAAGCCTATATTTCACTTAACTTGGATTGTTACGATACAGCCAATGTATTGTTAACACAACTTATTGAAGTTTAAATATGCATGCTTCTATTTACAAACAAATATTTGAATTTTGTAGCAACCTAGTGTAACTAAACTATAAATGGAAATAGGAAGAGAGAAATAACATTTTAAGTCTATAGGCCACATTAGCAGGAACAACACAGGCTCATGAATATGCTTATTATATGCTTATGTTTTTGACAAAACTGAGACTGGGTATGCTTATAAACGTTATTCTTATAAAAAGAAAAACATGTACATAGCCATAAAAAAAGGTAAAATTATAAAAAATGGAAAACTCGGTGATGACAAAAGATACTTACCTTTACTGCTGTCCAAACATGGCTACATCTCTTCTCTTAGCAAATGTTCTATGTTTCTGATGATTCCAAACATTTATAAAAAATTGAAGAAAGAAAGTGAAGTGGCTTTGGGACATAAGTTTTGCAGATGTGTTAATGTTTTGTATGAAGCTGTTGAACTGTTCGCAGATGGAGGAATTGATAGTGTTGAAACCAAGCAGCTTGTCACATCGAAACGCCGGGGAACATTTATGAGTAAATCCATGAAAAATATCATGGTAAAACCTCGTCTGGTTGAAGAATCCAGACTCACGATTCTTTGTATACTCGGACAGACTGCAAGCGAAGTCGTAGAGGATTACCTTTGGAGCAACCTCTAGATGTGTGTATAATGATGCAGAAGGATCCTTGCGCCCTTCCGCACCAGGGATTATATGAAATCCCAAACAATGGCCATGGCGAGGGCAAAACCAAAGGAAAAGGTACGATATCCCTTTCTTGCTTACTTGCGGAAATCGTTTAGAACATACCAAATCCGGAACATCGTCAAAGTTCTTGTCACAACTTCCTTTATCGATGTCAAATTTTCGCATATGACGAAGTTGGAGGCCATGTTCTGTGAAGTAATACGCTCGTCCATATTTAGGTGGGTTGTAGGTGGCAGGAATAGGTACAGCTGGATCCGGTAAAACGTCTTGTTCGTGTATAAGCAGTACTTGCTCCACACAACACTTAATTAACAAGATAATGTCGGAACTGAGTGCACCATCCTTCATGGTAGACATCACCAAGTGACCTAACTCGAAGTTGTAATAAAATAACTTGTCCGCCAATGATTTTAATTCTTCAAAATTTTCACAATTTTGCGGCTCTGATAACAAATGTGAAATTTCACGACACACAGATAATGGCAGAATGGTGTCGACCGATGCATCAAATGATAGAAGCTTAAAAACACGAGCATAAGCTTTTTTAATGCTTACATCTCCAGTGTTCTGCATAACATTGAATGCGGCTAAACTTTTCTCTGGCAGATGCTTTCTCACGTTGGTGACATCAACAGGGTTTTGAGGGTCCTTGTTCAAAATATTGTCACACAAAAGTCGCAAACACGCACGAGCATTACGTATTTCGTGATTGTTTAGAGGATTATCACCATACCGCAAGAAAGCACGATCCATTCTGCGTAGTGTGTTGTTAGATTCGGCATCTTTAGAAGGGGTTTCAATAGGCGAAACGAAAGTGTGCTTGAAACCAATTACCAAGTTTAGTACCATCGCACGCCAAAGTTTCACATTTCCCGTCACACCAAAAACAACTTTGCCGAAAATCTATTTTCATTCTTGATGCCCATGCAAAAAACCAATTGATGAAAGTCTGTACACTCATAAACAGCAATCCATGAGGCAATCCAAACCTTTCATATTTGTTGTTCATACAAGTCACAAAACCACGGAAAGTCTGCTTTGATGACATAACACTATCAACAAAGTTCCAACCTAAAAAATACATCAAGGGTTTCAAACAAGGTGATAACAATTATTTTGATTATTTTAACAGTTAGAATCAAACTCACCAATTTCATACCCTGCACATGTAGCAGTAGACAAACAAAAGACCGAATCTTCGTATCCATCCCATTGCAATCTACAACGACGAGAAAGACAGACCCTATCGAATACATCGGGTACTTTCACACATCGATCAGTGTACAAGTTTGTGGTGTGGCTATAATCGAGTACACCTTCAGGAAAATCATCAGAAAACCAGCCAGACTGAAAAGAAAGAAAAGTGGTGTTACATTTTTAAGATGATTATGCGCAATTGTGTGTAATAGTGATTCGGATTATGTGTACCACTTACTTCACACTCACAACTAACGTTTTCGATTTTGGGGGCAAACGTTACTTTCACATCACGATTTCGAATATTTGCTTTCAACTCATCACTCATTGGATCGTTGTCAACTTTTTTTGACTTGGTGACCGCGGAGAAAAATTCCATAACCCTGTTTCAGTATCGAATACATCTTTCC
>BQMF02000866.1:0-45841 GCA_027922465.2 Turritopsis dohrnii
GGTAACATAGGTAACACAGGTAACATAGGTAACATAGGTATCATAGGAACCACATGTAACACAGGTAACATAGGTTACACAGGTAATATAGGTAACATAGGAAACATAGATTACACAGGTAACATAAGTAACGTAGGTTACATAGGTAACATAGGTTACACAGGTAACATAGGTAACATAGGTAACATACGTAACACAGTTAACATAGGTAACATAGCTTACACAGGTAACATAGGTAACATAGGTAACATACGTAACACAGTTAACATAGGTAACATAGCTTACACAGGTAACATAGGTAACATAGGTTACATAGGAAACATAGGTAACATAGGTTACACAGGTAACACAGGTAACATAGGTAACATAGGTTACACAGGTAACATAGTTTACATAGGAAACGTAGGTAACATAGGTTACACAGGTAACATTGGTAACGTAGGAAACATAGGTTTCACAGGTAACATAGGTTACTTGGGAAACATAGGTAACATAGGTTACACAGGTAAGATAGGTTACACAGGTAACATAGGTAACATAGGTAACATAGATAACACAGGTAACGTAGACTACATAGGTTACATAGTTTACACAGGTAACATAAGTTACACAGGTAACATAGGTTACACAGGTAACATAGGTAACATAGATTACACAGGTAACATAGGTAACGTAGGTAACATAGGTTACACAGGTAACATATGTTACATAGGTAACATAGATAACACAGGTAACATAGGTTACATAGGTAACATAGATAACACAGGTAACGTAGACTACATAGGTTACATAGTTTACACAGGTAACATAGGTTACACAGGTAACATAGTTTACACAGGTAACATAGGTTACACAGGTAAGATAGGTAACATAGGTATCATAGGTTACACAGGTAACATAGGTTACACAGGTATCGTAGGTAACGTAGGTAACATAGGTTACATAGGTAACACAGGTAACATAGGTAACGTAGGTAACATAGGTAACATAGGTAACATAGTTTACACAGGTAACATAGGTTACACAGATAACATAAGTTACACAGGTAACATAGGTAACATAGGTTACACAGGTAACACAGGTAACGTAGGTAACATAGGTAACACGGGTAACATAGATAACATAGGAAACATAGGTAACATAGGTAACATAGGTAACAAAAGTTACACAGGAAACATAGGTAACACAGGTAACATAGTTTACACAGGTAACATAGGTTACACAGATAACATAAGTTACACAGGTAACATAGGTAACATAGGTTACACAGGTAACACAGGTAACATAGGCAACACAGGTAACGTAGGTTACATAGGTAACATAGGTTACACAGGTAACGTAGGTAACGTAGGTAACATAGGTTACATAGGTAACACAGGTTACACAGGTAACGTAGGTAACGTAGGTAACATAGGTAACATAGGTAACACAGGTAACACAGGTAACATAGTTTACACAGGTAACATAGGTTACACAGGTAACATAGGTTACACAGGTAAGATAGGTAACTCAGGTAACATAGGTAACGTAGGTAACATAATTAACACGGGTAACATGATGAACAGATGAACCTCGTGAAGTACGGACGTGTCAAGTTGATTCGCGCGTAAAAAGTAGGCGTTTCTCGAGCCAAACATTGTAACAAGATGGTAGCATCAACGAGAAGTTCACAGAGAAATGTTGTCAATACTGTCAAAGACAAAGCTGATACTGTAGAAGATACTGATACTGATACTGTAGAAGATATACCATCTGATGAGAATGAGGTATTTCACGACTCGATAAATAATTTTATTCACGATGATCAAGAAATTACACTTGAGATGATTTATTATGAATTGAGGATTATAAAATCAGATTTATATTCTAAGATTGACACAGTAAAAGAGGAACTTTTGATAAAACTGCAAAATGAAAATACTGCTCTCAAATCTGAAATAAAGGAACTGAAATCTGAACTGTCGGAAAAAGATGTAATCATTCAAAAGATCCAACATGATTTGAAAGTATTTAAAGACGAGAAAGCAGACTATGATGAATTTATTGAGGTAGAAAGAGACACCGCGGAAGTTCAGCAATACATAAGAAGAAACAACATAGAGATTGTTGGAATACCAGACTGAGTCGGTGATGAGGATTTAGAAGATAAAGTTATCAAAATAGCAAAGGCAGTTGATATCAACATTTCAACAAATGATATTGAAGCTTGTCATCGACTTTGAAAAAAACCTAATCAAAAAGGCCCTAAACGCACTATCGTTCGATTTGTAAACAGAAAATTCGCTGAAAAACTTCTCAAGAAAGGTAAAAACTTCCGTTCTCATGACATCTATAAAAAAGCTGATCTTGCCGACAAAATTTACATCAATAACAATCTTTGCAACTATTATCGTTATCTCTGGGGAAAAGTTAAAACTCTCCATCAGAATAAAGTAATCGATTCATTCTGGGTTTTTAATGGTACAATTTACATTAGATTTCTTGACTATGATGAAGTCATGAAAATTACGCATCTTAACGACCTTCTAAGTAATTTTCCTGAACAAAAAGAACTTTTAGAATAGATTCTTTTTCTCTATTAATTGTTTTAAGACATTCTTGATACTTTATTTTATTTTATTTTATTCTTTTTTTTTTTTTTTTTATTACAAGTTTTGGCTCGAGAAACAATTATCATTTTGATTTCATGTCTGTTGAAGTGGATAGTGATCCATGTTCTATTTGCGATAAACCAATTAAAAGTGATGCTATTTTTTGTAACTTTTGTGAACACTGGGTTCATCCCAAATGTAATCGTCTTAGCACTAGTGATTTCAAAAAGCTCATTGAAACAGATGATAGTGAGGCCTGGTTCTGTTATAGGTGTAGCTGTCTGCTTTTTCCATTCAATACTGAACCTGAACCTGAACCTGACCCGTCTTTAAGTACTCTTTCCTCCCAACACACTTCTCAAAATTTTGACAATCTGGAAACGTTAAATTGTAAGTATTATGATGAACTTTCCTTTAAAACTATGATTTCTAATTCAGCTATTTGCAATACCTCTTCTTATTCATTCTTCCATTTAAACATCAATTCTTTAAATTTACATCTTGATAGTTTAGAACTTTTTCTTGATTCTCTTAATTTTGAATTTGATGTAATAGGGCTGAGTGAAACACGTATTCTATCAACTTCTCCTTATAGTCCTGTAATTTCTAATTATCAATCTCATGTCACTGTTACTGAAGCAAACCATGGTGGCACCCTTCTCTTTATTTCCGATAAACTTACATCTTTTAGAAGACCTGATCTTGAGAATATTATGTATGCTTCAAAATTATTGGAATCAACATTTGCTGAAATCCAGGTAAAAAATAAGCCTAATATTGTAGTGGGATCAATATACAGACATCATGCCTTATCACCAATTGAATTTACAAATAAGTTTCTTCTTCCCATCTTAGAAATTGTCAATCGCCAAGGTAAGTTACTTGTTCTCTTAGGTGATTTTAATTTGAATCTATTAAGTTCTAGTGAAAATTCTGTCACTAACTTTATTGACACTTTAAGTAGCTTTCTTGTATTACCATATATCAATTTACCTACTAGGATTAGTAATAACTCACAGACACTGATTGATAACATTTTTATTTCTCCCCATTCTTACAAGTCTATCTCAGGTAATTTTATTTCAGGCATTTCTGACCATCTGGCCCAATTTGTACTATTAGATAAATCAAATAAAAAACAAACCAATAATATCCCTAAAACTTACAAAGATTGGAAAAACTTTGATGCTGAAAAATTTAGAAAATATTTTCAATCAATCAACTGGGATTCCTTCATGAAACTTGATGCAAAAGATCCAAATGTCTCTTTGATCTATTCTTTGATAAACTTAATTTTCTCGTAGATCAATTCACTCCCATAAGAGAGATGTCCAAAAAACAAATCCTTGATAAGACCAAACCTTGGATAACTAAGGGTATACGTAAATCAATACTTAAACGTGATGTTCTTTTAAAAAAATTCATTAATTGTAAGAACAATAACATCAAAATGAACTACACATTAAATATAAATTTTACCGTAACACTATCGTTAAACTTATAAAAACTAGTAAAAATATGTATTACAAAACATTCTTCGAAAATAACATCAAAAACTCAAAAAAACTTTGGAAAGGCATTAATGGTATAATCCATAGTTCTAAAAATAAAAATAATGCTAATATTTCTCTTGATTTGAATAACAATATTGTTAACGACCAAACTACGGTCGCCAGTGCTTTTAATGATTATTTTAGCTCTATTGCGCAAAATTTGCAAGACAAAATTCCAAACTTTGGTAATTTTGAAGACTTTTTAATTGGAAATCCTTCACCTGATTCCTGTTTTTTTAGAGCTGTAACTCATGATGAAATGCTTAAAACTTTCAAAACCCTAAACCATTCCAAAAGTACTGGTGACAATAGTATTCCAAGACAAATTTTTGATTGTGTCCCAAATGAACTTGCTAGTGTTTTATCATCTTTAATCAACCTAACTTTTGAAACAGGTATATTTCCAGACACTCTTAAATTAGTCAAAGTAATACCTGTTTTCAAGAACAAAGGTTCTAATCTTGATGTGAATAATTATCGGCCTATTTCACTACTTTCTAATATTGATAAAATTTTTGAAAAATTGGTTCACACAAGACTTAATTCCTTTCTTCTTAAACACAACCTAATATTTAACAGACAATTTGGATTTAGAAAATCACATTCCACAACTCAAACCTTAATTACCCTTACCGAAACTATCAGAAAATCACTTGATACTGGACTATTTTCTTGTGGGGTGTTCATTGATCTGCGAAAAGCTTTTGATACAGTTGACATAAACATCCTGTTACGCAAACTTGAACTCTGGTATCAGAGGTAAGTGTAAGCGTTGGATCCAATCTTATTTAACTGGGAGAAAACAGTATGTGTATCTTAATGGTAAAAAATCAGATTTTAAGGAAGTTTTTCACGGTGTTCCTCAAGGATCAGTTCTGGGACCTTTGCTGTTTATCGTTTATATTAATGATCTCCCTAACTCTCTTATCTTTAGTGTAGCTACTTTATTTGCTGATGATACCTGTATTCTTTATTCAAATTCCTCCCTTAAGGTTATAGAAAAACGTCTTAACTTAGATCTAAGGAGACTTTTCAAATGGTTATGCGCTAACAAGATCTCTCTGAATGTTCCTAAGACAGAAGTATTATTATTCCATGGCTCACATAAGATTCCCAACTACAATATACGGCTTATACTAAATGGTCATCCCCTTGATCTCAATGACTCAATCAAATATCTTGGTGTTCACTTAGATAACACTCTTTCATGGAAAAAACACCTTGAATTGTTATGTGTAAAATTAAGGAAAGCAAATGGTATCATCTCTAAACTTCGACATTTTATCTCAAGATCTATTCTTCTTCAAGTTTATTTTTCATTCTTTGACACTCACATGAGATATGCCTGTCAGGTTTGGGGAAACTCACCTTGCCTTAGAATCTCTAGACTTCAGAAGCAAAGTATGAGATTGATTACCTTCTCTGAATTTAACTCTCCTTCATCTATTTTATTTCGTAATCTTAAAATTCTAAAATTCTCTGATCTAGTTAAACTTCTTAACATTATCTCTACTTTTCACATACTCTCTAACTCTGCACCTCCAGCTCTAATTAATACTTACAATCTAAGTAAATATCCACATTGTCACAACACCAGGGGTAATTTATTGGGACTCTTATCAAGACCTAAATGCAATACCACTAAATTTGGTTTAAACTCTGTTATCTATCAGTCTGTTGTTCAATGGAATGAGTTTCAGTTGCATTGTCCAGAATCAGACCTATCTAGCATCTCTAAGCACAACTTAATCGAACTCTTCAAAAGCATCACTTTTATTAACTATTGATTTTTCGCAAATTAGTTTTTACTTGTTTATGGTAGTCTATTGATCCAACTGTTAAATTATTGGTGGCCATACCCTTGTCTAGCCTTTGGCTATATGTATGGTCTCCAGCCATTAATATTATCATACTTTTATGCTGATTTGTAATGTGCTTCTTTAAAATGGCAAATAAACAATTACTACTACTATTACTACTACATAGATAACATAGGAAACATAGGTAACATAGGTAACATAGGTAACACTGGTAACATAGATAACATAGGTTACACATGTAACATAGGTAACTTAGGTTACACTGGTAACATAGATAACATAGGAAACATAAGTAACATAGCTTGCAAATGTAACATAGGTAAAATAGGTTACACAGGGAACATAGGTTACATAGGTTACATAGGTAACATAGGTTACATAGGTAAAATAGGTTACACAGGGAACATAGGTTACATAGGTTACATAGGTAACATAGGTTACATAGGTAAAATAGGTTACACAGGGAACATAGGTTACATAGGTTACATAGGTAACATAGGATTTACAGGTAACATAGATAACATAGGTTACACAGGTATTATAGGTAACACAGGTAACATAGGTAACATAGGTAACGTAGGTAACATAGGTTACACAGGTAACATAGGTAATGTAGGTAACATAGGTTACACAGGTAACATAGGTTACACAGGTAACATAGGTAACATAGGTTACATAGGTAACATACGTAGCATAGTCACAAAGAGACAAAGGTAACATCGGTAACACAGGTAGCATAGGCTGCGCAGGAAACATGGGTAACACAGCTAACAAAGGTAACATAGGAAACATAGATTACAGAGGTAACACAGGTAACATTGGTAACATAGGAAATTCAGTTAACACAGGTAACATAGGTGACACAGGTAACACAGGTTACACAGGTAATATAGGTAACACAGGTAAGATAGATAACATAGGTAGCATAGGTTAAACAGGTAACATAGGTAACATATGTTACACTGGTAACATAGGAAACATTGGTAATAATAGATAGAAGGTAACATAGGTAACACAGGTAACATAGATAACGTAGTCAACATAGGTAATACAGGTAACATAGGTAACATAGGTTACATAGGTAACATAGGTTACACAGGTAAAATAGGTAACTCAGGTAACATAGGTAACGTAGGCAACATACGTAACATAAGTTACACTGATAACATAGGTAGCACAGGTAACATAGTTTACATCTGTAGCATAGTTACACAGGTGGCTATGGTACCTTAGGTAACACAGGTAACACAGGAAACATAGGTAACATAGGTAACATAGGTTACACAGGTAACATAGGTAACACAGGTAACATATGGAACATAGGTAACATAGGTTACATATGTAACATATGTTACATAGGTAACACAGGTTACACAGGAAACATAGGTGACATAGGTTACATAGGTAAGATAGGTAACATAGGTTACATAGGTAACACAGGTAACATATGTAACATATGTTACATAGGTAACACAGGTTACACAGGAAACATAGGTGACATAGGTTACATAGGTAACATAGGTAACATAGGTTACATAGGTAACACAGGTAACATATGTAACATATGTTACATAGGTAACACAGGTTACACAGGTAACATAGGTGACATAGGTTACATAGGTAACATAGGTGACATACGTTACACAGGTAACATAGGTAACGTAGGTAACATAGTTAACGTAGGTAGCATAGGTTACACAGGTAACATAGGTAACATAGGTAACACAGGTAGCATAGGTTATACAGGTAACATAGGTTACACAAGGTAACATTGCTAACATAGGTAACATAAGTTACATAGGTAACATAGGTAACATAGGTTACACAGGTAACACAGGTAACATAGTTTACACAGGTAGCATAGGTAATGTAGGTAACATAGGTTACACAGGTAACATAGGTTACATAGGTAACACATGTAACTTAGGTAACATAGTTTACACAGTTAACATAGGTAAAGTAGGTAACATAGGTTACACATGTGCTGTTTGCCAAAATCCATATAATTCAACACAAACACCATTCATTTTAGCATTTAGACATTGCATCTGTCAGCAAAAGCAGAAATGGCTTTGAAACAAGCAGAAATTTTGATTGATGTCAAGTAATTGTCTATCAAATATGCTTTGTTGTCCCTGGTATGTGGAAATATTCCAAGCACATTGAAGTTATTATTCAAGAAGTAAAGGATCACATAAAAGAATTCAATTCTTCACAGAAAGCTATTGAAGTCATTGCTCAAATACTGCAAAATGTTGTCATCACTGGTAGTTCTACATCGTGTTGCAAAGCAATGGATCACTCACAAGACCCATGCCTTCGCAATTTGTTGAAGAAGAAGGCCAAGCTCGGGCAATGAGATCTGCATGGAGTATTGCTGAAAGAGCTGTCAAGGTATTAATGTTGATGCATCAAACTCTGTAGACACTCCCCACAGCCTTATCGGGTGCTGTTTGGCAAAAAGGTTGTCAGTTCCTTGGTCCTCAGATTAATTCTGTTGGCTTTGGAAGAAAGTATTTATGTCTAAAGGAAAATGTTGATCCTATTTTGTTGTTCAGTGATTGGAGGAGCGGTTTACCAAAGCTTCAAAGACAAACATTGGACATATGGTTCAGTTGCTTTATGGAGTTTTCTTGTTTAAAGATAAACCTCTAATGTAATATCGATGTTGTAATGTCTTTAATGCGTTTGGTTTCTGACTTGATTGTTAGTTGACCAAGCGCTATTGTGATTCTTCACTAATGCAACTCGTTGAGAAGGTATATCTCGTGATACATTATTCGCAGAAAAGAACTGTTGTTTAGTGAGTTTTAGCTGTAGTTTTCCATAAAATATTTGTTACATGGTTTGTTTTGGATGAATGATTTAAATTGTTCAATTATTTCACACATACTCAGTACTGCATAAGGAACATAATAATGTGCAGATATTTTAGATAGCAATGGAAGCTTCTTAATGTGGTTTACCTTATATCCTTGTGAAAATATAGATATCAGGCATTCTTTGAATTTACCATAGGAGCTATATATTTTCAAAGATTTTGTGCTGTTATTTCTGTATAATAAGATTGCCATCAAGAAACATGATTCATTCTCTGTCTGCTTATTATTATGATACAACTCCAGAGTTTCAACTTCAGAATTTCAATAGGAAAATGAGGGAGAGTTTAAAAACTTCTTAAAAATTTGCTAATTTTGACGAATTGCTATTAGTTGTAAATTCTACCTGACATAGATAGCTGCTCTCCCAAGCCAGAACTTTTTGAATCTCTGTTTCGATAAAGGGGAGATGTTACTTCCCACAGACTCTTTTCTTGGCTCCACAAGTTTATAAAATCTTCTGTTTGCTCAATGCGCTGTGATTTTGCCACCATTTTTATGATTTTTTATTCAGGTCATACTCAAAACAGAAGTGTTGAAACAGATGAAAAATCATCAAATTTTTGTGTTTACATCGTCTAATTTATTGAATCCAATTAATTTGATGTTATATTTCAGCCTTTACAAATTATTATAATGGAAAAAACGATAAGCTGGAGGCCATCACGATATATAAAAAACAACTAATCAATGGAGATGGCCACCACAACAAGACAAACACATGTAGTTACAAAAAGAAAGAAAAAAATTAATTAAATTACAGTGTTTCTGTAGTATAAACTCTATTAACAATCAATATTAGCAGTTGATTGATCTCCTCCATTGCAGTTGTAAGAGAGGTTGCTCTCCTCTAATAATTTATAAGTATTGATTGCAGAGGTAAGTTGAGCCAAGGGATTTAAGTTTAGAGATTGAAAGTGATGAAAGGTCATGTCTAGGATAAAGAGATTGAAAGAAGTTCGAGGTTAATATATGCTGATAACGAATAGAAGTTATACCAAAAGAAGAAGTTCTCACAAGTGGTTTGTCTAAAAGTTTAATGGACGAGCCTCTGGTGTTATGAGTACCAGAACGAAAGGATAGACTGAAAAGACTGAGAAGGTCCTGGGGAGAAGTTTTATTTTGGATTTGATGAACAAGAGTAAAATTACATATGATAATGGTATCATAAATGTCAAGAAGATTTAGTTGTTTAGTAGAGGTTTGGAGGGTTGATTGAGATCAGAGAAAGTGATAAGCCTTAAGTTTTAGGATTCGATCAGTATATGTTGTGTGTTTGGCACCAGACTTGGGAAGCATAGGACAAGGACAATAGAACAAGGAATAGTACACAGAGAAAATAATTTTTTGAGGGACATAGTGACGAAGTTTGGAAATTGTTCCATTACTTTTGGAATGTTTTTGACATGAAATGACCCATTAAGATGAGAGTCAATAATAACCCCAAGGTACTTTACACAAGGAGAAAAAGTCAGTTTTTTGCCAATTAGTTAAAGTCTAATATCATAGGTGATTGATTTACTGGGATGCCTAAAAAGAATGACCTCAGTTTTGGCAACTTTGAGTGCGATTTTATTAGCATTCAGCCAGTGGCAAAGGAGTTTTAGATCAATGTTAGCTCTTTTCTTGATAGTTTTCAAACTGGGACTAGAGCATAAAAGGCTGGTATTATTTGCAAAGTGAAAAACATCACTATAATAAATTGCATTAAGAAAGTCATTGATGTAAATCAGAAAAAGTAGCGGTCCAAAGACCAATCCCTGAGGTAGCCCGTGAGAAATTCCCAATTGGGAGGAGCAAGAACGTTATACTTATGCAGCGGTAAGTTTATTATTATAAAGCCTTTTTAAAATGAAAAAGAAGAATGTTAATATTCTGTTTGGAAATGATTATTAATAAGCTAATCCAACAAGATTGATTCATTTATTCACAAACATTAGAAACGGTGCCACAGTTGTGAATGTTTTCATTTCTCAGAAGTGTGTTTATGACTGCCTGTTTTAAGAACAAAGTACAAGCTCTCCTCAATCTACTGCTGCCTCATTTCACCAATGCCTGCCTTTTTCTTAAATTCTTCCTGTATACCAAATTAATTTGGGTTATTAGATTGATGATGTTTGGTGCTCTATATGTCTGTCCGTCGGCTATTTGGTATTTTGCTCTAAAATAATTGTAGTACGATAATCTTTTTCATTTAGGTCAGAAAATAAAAAGTGCATATAAGTCGTTAGAGAAATGAAACTCTTGGTTTCAAATCATGTTCTTGAGGGTGGTGAAGGATTATGTATTCGGAAATTCATCAATTATTACTGTCCGATGCAACCGTGCTACAAAAGAAGCATTGTTGGGTGGATTTGTCTTCTGTTCATGTTTTTTCTGGTTTATTCATTATGTATAATGGTAATCGTTTCTGTATGCCTGAGTTTATAAATCTTGCACTATATTGTTCCTTGTTTCCCATAAGAATTATATACCTTTTTTTTTCTGAGTTTTAAAATATGGTTTTAGTGAACAGTAAAAAATGCATTCTGTTGTTTCATTTATTTTTATTACTTTGATGTTTGGTTGTATATCCCAAATTAAAAGTTATTCCCAAATTATTCAGCTCAGCTGTAGTGTTGCGTGAACCCGTGTTGCTTCTTCATCTCACTCATGTCTGATTTGTTATTATATTTGTTATTAATTTGTATTTTGTTAATTTAGATAAGAGCTCACAGATTCGCAGTATAGGTTGATGTTAGACTCTCCAATCTGCAAATTCTGTCATTAAATTTGTGTTTTGAATAGTATAAATTTTCAAGCATAAATTTATACTTGAACTGTTTTGCTTGTTGTTGGTTTTTTGGGTTTTTTTTTTCAATATCATCATAGAATGAGTAGGTTTTCTGCATCATTGTAGTCTTTTTTTTAGATAAGATAAATATTAAAACAAATTGTAAACCATTAAAAAATTGAAACTCATGGTTTTCAATCGTGATGTTGATGGTTGATGAAGAACAGATTATTCATTTCAAAACTTCATTGATAATTGCTGTCCAATGTAACAAAGGAAAAACATTGTTGGAAGGTATCCATTTGATTTCAATTCGTATTTTAGATTGTTTACACATTACGGTGGCATTATGTCTATTTGTGATGATTTGTTTAACGTAAAATTTTCTTTTTATTTTCTGTTTACAAAAAATTCGGCTTTTGGTCAGTAGTAGGGCATTTTAAGTGTTTCATTTTTTGATGACCACAGATATTGAAAATACTTTGTAATGATTCTTTAAGTTAAATCCTTGTATTGTAGCTTGCATTATGTACTTGAATTGTGATTTTTTTTAGTTTTTCCTGCGACCACCTTCTCGAAAAATTCAGAAATAAGTTTGTAAGAAAGCACAAAACCTTCTCTTTAAGATTTTCTTAGACTTGGACTTAGACTTTCATAGACCTGGTAAAAACTACTTTCAAAACAAAATGGCTGAACAACAGAATCAAGAGCCTGGATAATTATATCAGAATCTGATGGAACTAATACTGCTTCGCATCAAGTTGTGTAGGTCCACCAGGTTCTTTTGTCATGCTGGCAGACTTAAATATAATTGTTTCGTCTATTTAATCAAAAGAGGGGAGAACCCGATTAATAAGATCATTAGTAGCATCTGTATCCTATGTAAGTTATGATGGTTGTGGATGCCTTTGTTGTAATTCTTTCAGTATTTTGTCATCAATTTTGTGCACTCCTGCGTCAGTTTATGTTAAGAATTTCATAGCAGCGTTAATTTTCTCTTGAAATACAAGCTTTTCAAGTATTTTGGTATAATCTTTTTCATTGCTTTTTTGTATTATTCACAATTCCTGGATTATTTTATCAAACCTACCATCATCCAAAGCCGCTGATCGATCTTCTAGATTTTCACAGTGACCCCTGTTTTTGTGGCATTAGAACTGACATGCTTTTAATGCCATGTTATGTTGTTCTGTTTTGTGGTTGTATCTCTCAAGCCATAATGTAAGTTGTTTTATGAATGCTTTGGCAGCATTACCTATAACCAGCTTAAAGAAGTTTTTCTTCCAGGTAACTATTTCATGTTACTAAGTCGTGTATCAGATAAGAATTTTCTCCTGTCATGTCATGGTATAAAAAGCCAGGTGTAATACCTTCATAATGTTAAGGTAGGATTTCGTGTTTAGTGCGTGAAAATAATATTTCTGGTCGTGGAAATCTACTTACTCCAAATTTCAAAGAATTTTAGTCCATGTACGCAATTAACAAATAATACGTTAAGATCTTGAAGGAATTGTAGAAATTGCAGCATCCGATAATTGGAATTAGATTTTAAATAAATTTAATTTCCAGCTTGTAAAAAAACATGTCTTACTCTTACACTCTTCTCTTGAGTGTTATATACTGTTTTTAAATTTTTTATTAGTTTCTAAGTAAAAAGTCGTTTTTCCAACCCACTCGCTATTTAGCTGTTTTTCCACCACCTACTATTCCAGCCTCCCTTATATTAGGCAACTGAGAGTAAACATCATCGGAGGATCGAAGCATCAAATAAAATATCACCCAATCTCAGTCAAAATTTAATGGCACTTATCAAAGTAGTAGACAAAAGGAAGGTATCTTTACGAAAATCTGGTTTCCAAAATAATTAAAAGTTTGCTATATGCACATGTGTAGCTAACAATAGGTTTTTCTAACAAGATACGATCATCCAAGTTGGTGGTCAAAACTTTTTTATTTCTGTCTTTGTAAAACGAAGACATCATTACGGAAGTCTCACAAACGAGAAAGATTGCAGGACCGCATCTCGTCAGACAAGCACATTCCAAATATAAATCGTATATAGACGGTAATAATTTTACCTAATTATGAACCTTCTCGAATTTCAGCGTAAACCTTACTCTGCCTCGTTTTGTTGCCTTGTATTTCACAGTAATTACTTGATTTTGTTATTTTGTGTAACTGAAAATATTTGTGAAACAGTTTATGAAAATTTTGAGGAAGTAATACATCAAAACGGGAAGCTACGGGTAGGATAGTTTGGCCAAATTTCGATGTTTTAAAAAAGATTCTAAAAGGTCTACTCTAAACACAACAGCTTAATAACATGTGATCGACACATCAGACCATAACTTGGTTCACAATTGGTTCTCAGAATTGGTATTATAATTGTTCAACGGGCAATTTCTGTTCACTTTTAATGTTCACGGAGCGAACTTCTTGAATTTTGTTTTAGAAAATGAGCTCATGGTCAACTTACATGTTTTTTCAGGGTTTATAATGAGAAGCAATTGTGAGATAAAGATATCCGTAACTTTATTAAACAAATTACTATTTGTTATTAGTTTCTCTCAGAATTTCACAAGAAGACCTTTCCTCTTATTATATGTTATAATCATTATGTTTATTATATATGTTACGGGGATTGTGATAAATTCGGGGATTATGCATATTAATATTCCCGGCCAAATTGGGTAATTTGATTAATACAGACTTTCTCATCAAATTTCCCGGTTATTTTATATAATTCCCATAGAGAATGGAGAATGTGATTAAAAAGTGTTCTATTTGTCAAATTCACCGGCTAGTATGCATAATTTCTAGGTTGTTTTGGGGAATATGCAAAATCTGTAAAACAGAATTGAAAGGAAAGAAGACGTGTCGTATCTCTGTTTTACGTCGTTTATTAAGCTATACCTTACCGCGTCGAGCTTGCTCGGATTAAAAAGAAGATCTTCTCGGAAGAAGATTTTGAAGCTATAAAAAGCGAAAAAGGGTATGTTAAAATACTTTTCAAGTTAGTTAATGTATTATCTCCAAGAAAAACAACGTCGTTCTGTTTTTATAAAGCTGGTTTTTTTTACTCTAAAATAACCATCAAACGATGACAAAACGAAACTAGAAGACTAAGAAAATAAAACTAACAAAAGAGTAAAACTTAACATTTCAATGTCTTTTATTTTTTGTCACAGGGTAAGCAGCTGTGGCACTTAGAAGTACACAGTTTTTTAGCTTTCCTACACGAGCACGAATTGTTTGGGCAAGCTGTCTTACAGTTGCACAGCTTGTAGCCTTGCTCACCAGATAACGATGACTTTCCCGCGCATTCTCGTAGTGATATATCAGTTGAAGGGACATCAGCAATATCGATGATTCCTGCTGTGCTAGTTGTGAATTGATCTCGATTATGCAAAAAAATCTTATTTTCTCATTAATCTTATCACTTCATCATATACAAAAGAATAACAGGTTGATAAATAACACTTTCCAAAAACGAATGGTTATTATGTAAAATAACCGGTGAAAGTAACGAACCTCATGATATTTGTTACATTTACCAACTTTAATGGGAATTATAGAAAATTACCGGTTATTATGCAAAATTACCCAAAGAGAAACCAATTTTTGGTTATTATGCATAATAACTGGGGAATATGCATAATTCCCAATTTATCATATTCCCCGTAACATATACATATCTTATTGTTCATCAGAGATGTTCCTTCGAAAAATTTACCTATTCGTTAGATACACTTTTATAAATGTTTTTTATTCTTTTATTTCTATATACAGCTGTTCAATCATCTTTTTGTGCGTCCCTGACAAAATCAATCCTTTCTCCAACTCACATTTTTTCTGCTTTAAAGCTTTTAGGCATCTTTTGTTCAGATGGTAGTGCACCCAAGTCAAACGCTTGCCATCGGGTGCTTTCTGGCCTCGCATGAATCTGTAAATATCATGCGGAGGTACCATCAATTCCTGAAATCCTGCTTTGCATCCAGCGCAGACTTTGATTCGCCCTGTGCGCTTTCGCAGGACACAGTGACCTTCTTTCAAATGGTCATTCTAAGACATTGTTACAAAGTTTAGCGTTAATCTATCTTAACAATTTGCCTGTTCGGAGCCTCAGGTTTCTTGTATAAAAAACGTGTAAATTAATTTTGAAAAATTGTCCTCACCCAACTCTCAATCTTCAATCCCTTTGACCTATCACTTTCTGTTTTCCCGCACACTCTGCAAAACGTCTTGCACCATTTTGATTCACCTTAAATTTCATGTAATAAGCGATTAAATCTTGAAATAACTTAATTAACATCATCTGTAATCATAAATTTACCTCCGCTTAACAACAACGTTTTCACAATATTTTCTCTGTATCTCATTACTTCTGCTTGCTCGAACGTCTTCGGCAGTTCTTCCTCCATTATTAGACACTCCGCAAACTTATTTTAAATGAAAAAAAAGTAACATCATTAGTTTTAAATTCGAAAATTCATGGAAAATGAAATTTAACATCATAGTAACAAATTTACCGTGGCACTGGAGTGACATGTTATGAACGATATTTTTAATTCTTAAAAAATGTTAACTAAAAAGTTATAACTGTCGCCGCCACTTAACTCGCCACTTATAACTGTCGCCGCCACTTAACTCGCCACTTATAACTGTCGCCGCCACTTATAACTGTCGCCGCCACTTAACTCGCTAGTTATAACTGTCGCCGCCACTTATAACTGTCGCCGCCACTTAACTCGCTAGTTATAACTGTCGCCGCCACTTATAACTGTCGCCGCCACTTAACTCGCTAGTTAACTAGCAACACATGTCGAAAATTCCCTGCGAAAAATCACTGTGGAGAAGTACATTACTATAGAAAGTTGGACAAGTTTACAAAAGCATTTCAATAAAAATGCACTTCGTCGCAGTGACTTTTTCGCGAGTTTGTCCACTGAGTTAGCTTGACAATTTTGAAGTGTATACCGTTGTTACGCGCACAAGGGTTATGCTGCGGATTACAGAAACCCCCTTTGATGAAAGCGTGGCTTTATGCAATAACATACAGTTTATCTGACAAAGCATCGAGTCTTTCTGGTTAAAACCTTTAAAAAATTGTTTGGGACAGTAAGGATTTGATCACGTGATGACTCGTTAAAGGATAAACACACTCCGCTATTGATATCTAACGCATGCGTATAATATCTGGCGAGCTAAGTGGCGAAGACAGTTATAAGTGGCGAGCTAAGTGGCGGCGACAGTTATAAGTGGCGTCGACAGTTATAAGTGGCGAGCTAAGTGGCGGCGACAGTTATAAGTGGCGGCGACAGTTATAAGTGGCGAGCTAAGTGGCGGCGACAGTTATAAGTGGCGGCGACAGTTATAACTTTTTAGTTAATTTTTTAAAAAAAATCATTCGTAATATGTCACTCCAGTGCCACGGTACAAATTCGAAATAAAACTTCATACTTTCAAGGCAGAATACTTCACATGCGACACTATCTTTTTTATTAGGATGAGCCATAGTGTCCAACACCCAAGACTCCGTACCGTTTAGAAAGATATTTGCTGTATTAACGGGAAAAAGCTGGTTAAGTTTTCATTGTATAAAACCTGGTTGATGTATAATCATAAAGTTAAATAACTTTCATATTTCCATTTGATTCCTTGCTGTCTTAGCCCTGAATATAATTCTCTCAAGGGATTCATAAATATGATTGTTGCTGCTTGAGGAAAAATAAACTATGATCAAAAAGTATTTGGTTGAATATTTCTAATTTTTGCGGATAATTGGAATATCAACATCAAGAATTTGTAGGTAAGTACCGTTAGTGTCCAATGGTCATTATAAAATGTGCAGCTTACAAATAGATCCAACTCCATTAATTCGCCCTAAAGATTCAAACACCTATTAAACCTTTTTTTTCTTGCTGAACAAAAATTGCTTCTGTTTGTTTTTTTTCAAATTTCAGCTTTCCGTAAGATCACCCCTCGCATTATCAAGGAGCAAGAGACTTCGTAAGAAGCAATCTACAGCCATTTTAACATTTATCGATATCTTTAGCAATGATGCAGCTACTGACGTTGTTCTCTAAAGGGAAGAAAATAGTCATTTTCTATATAAATCAATGATCATGTCATTGTATTCATTCATGTAACCAAGCATAAATCATTGAATTTTGTGTTCTGAGGCAACTTATCGATTTCGTATTTACGTAAATTTGATGATTTCCCTTTGCTTATAAAAAATATGATATGATATTTTTTATGCAGCTAATAGTGAACTAACCAAAGTAACTGTTCAATGTTTCATCATCTATTGCGTCGTTTCTTTTGAAAAAGCTATCTAAAACCAAAGGATGAAGCTTGCATAGCATATAACTATGAAGGTTTGTTATCAAGTATAAAAAAAAAATAATTTCAATTTTTAATTACTATTTTGGTAGGAGGAAAGAGTTCAAAAGTATTGAATTATAAAATGAATTATAACAATTTGTTTATAATAATGAAATAATGAAATCATCTAACAAATTGTTTTATGATTTCATTTTAAAGACTTAATTAAAAAACGCTTATCTTGTAGCCAAGTTCAGACAGTGGATAAAGCTATAGATGCTCCCCCAACCCTGTCGAAACCTAAATCAACATTAAGCCCTAATAAGATTATATAACAATAAAAGCAATATTCATGGTGTGATTCGTTGGAAAGGTAGGCTAAACGTATTCTAGATACAAAAAAATAAGTAAGCTTGATAAAAAGGTTGCATACTCTGCATATGCTGAATATTCCTATAGTGTGGCATACAGTTAGATTTTACTTTTCCTCTTTACGGATTAATATATAGCTATATGTCAATTCTCTTCATAATCTGAATGATTATGTTTAGATATTAACCTATTTATCTAAAATTGGCTCAAAATTACGATTTATATAGTTGTATAAACAAATATAAACTAGACGATTTTCTCAAATAAAAAACAAACTTATGGCTTAAACATTGTATGATGATAACAACAATAACAACTCAGTGAGTGGTTACATGGTACTCAGATTGTTGAATCTTATTTAACGAAAATTATGCAACTGGGGAATTGGTCTAACAGTCAAAACCGATTGATTGATTAAACTAATTTCGCTTTTAAAGGGATTAATAAGATACTGATTTATATATATTATAAATAAGTTTATAACTTACCAAAGATCCCAGTGGCTATGCAAGGTGTTACACCGTCAAATGTAGTAACTCCGACAAATGTAGTAAACTTTCAACGTTAAATGTAGTAACTCCGTCATATGTAGTAAAATTCAACGACAAATGTAGTAATGCTATATATAGTAAAGGTCAACGACAAATGTAGTAACTCCGACAAATGTAGTAAGCCTCCGCTATATGTAGTAAACCTTTACAGCCGCAGTTGTAGTTGTGGCTGAGGCTTAAAACTAGGCAGGTGAGATATTGTTAAAATTCTTAGGCCATATTTGGTACTGATGACGTCATTATGACGTCACAGGTACTTTTTAGAAAAGCAATTTCCTACTACAGTTGAAGCTCAAAACTTGGCACAGGGGATTGTTACATTACAATAATTAAAATGCTTGGACCAAATTTGGTACTGGTGACGTCATTATGACGTCACAAGGATTTTCTAAAAACGCAATTTTTCACCACAGTTGAAGTATAAAACTTGGCACGAGGTATTGTTACATTCCAAGAACAAATTATTTGGACCAAATTTGGTACTGATGACGTCATTATGACGTCACAAGACTTTTTAGGAAAGCTACTTCCACATGTAATTGGAGCTTAGAATTTAGCACGGAGAATTCTCACATTGCAAGAATTAAAATGCTTGGACCAAATTTGCCAAGTGCTAAATTATTAGCTCCAATTACATGTGGAAGTAGCTTTCCTAGAAAGTACCTTGTCGGAGTACCAAATATGGCCTAAGAATTTTAACAATATCTCACCTGCCAAGTTTTAAGCCTCAGCCACAACTACAACTGCGGCTGTAAAGGTTTACTACATATAGCGGAGGCTTACTACATTTGTCGGAGTTACTACATTTGTCGTTGACCTTTACTACATATAGCGTTACTACATTTGTCGTTGAATTTTACTACATATGACGGAGTTACTACATTTAGCGTTGAAAGTTTACTACATTTGTCGGAGTTACTACATATGTCGGAGTTACTACATTTGACGGTGTAACACAAGGAAAAACCTAAAACTAATTGATGAATATGATGATCACAACTGATTCAGCATGAAAGTTTGACTCGTGGTAGTTTAATATCCAATGCGCATGTGTATAAAGATATACCAATGTTTTGATCCCATTTGCAGCGGCTAAATCTAATGCGCTTTGATAGCATGATGCTAGTGTTCTGTCATCGCCATTTTGGGGGCCAACAGTATGGATTATAACTAAAATTAGTAACACAATAATAATTTTCTATGACAATACACTTTTCTTATTTGTATGATCAAATGTATACAAAATAATTCTTACAAGATGCTGGAAGTTTGAAACATAAAAAGGTTGATAAGTAAATAAAAGCCTAATCATAAACTGTTGATTGGGTTTTGAAGGCATTTTATTGATAATTCAGAACTATACAAAGTAATCTGCAGATTCAGACTAACCTTCAGTGAGGGTAGCATTTCCATCAGCAAGCCAGCCTTTCTTTCAATACACCTTGCAACTACACAAAATGCTATAAAATTTACTTTAACAAATTGAGAATGGATAATTTTTTATTAACCCCAAGAATCTTACCGCTAGATCCGTTAGAAAGCGTATTATTAGCTAAAATGTTAATGAAAATTAATTTAATGTAATATCACTCTAAACAGTGATAGCTACTTAAATAATAATTACCAACCTGCATTCACTATGGCTTCAACTTTAAGCTCAGTAATATCTCCTTTCCAGAGAGCCACTTTGCGATTAATTTCCCTATCACTGGGAAATTTTCGGGAATCTGTAAAGGTTTTAAAATTTTCTGAAATTCTGAAATTCTGAATTTTGAATTCTGAAAAAGTGACGGCACTTACTGGAAGCAATCAACGTAACAAAAATCACAAAAGAATCACTCTTCTGGTACCTGACAACAAATCTTTTTGATGAGATTCTTTATGCATCTCTTCCCATGAAGGAATACCTTTGCCTAAAAATATGCTTGTATTTCATTCATTTGATTCAAAAAACCTAATTTACAAAAGAAACGTTCCCCAAAAGCACTTTGGAAGAAGTAAAAGTTATTACACATACCTTGTTGTGACCCATCCTTCTGACAGGGGACTGGCAATTCGTCTTGAACATTGCTGGTATGTAAATCCAAAAATTAGCTTGTATTTCATTCATATGATGCAGATAAACCATTTTACGTAAAAAACGCTCCCCAACAGCATTTTGGAGGACGGAAAAAAGTCGTCTTGCCTACCAGTGAAAACGTTATGAATCTTTGAATTCGAATTAGACTCAACTTCATCAAGGCTGGTATCTAAAATTTGTTTTGATGTCTGTCTACTTCTAGACCCAAAACATATTCAAGCTGTCTATAAATTAAAAGCATGGCACATTTCGTAATGTCAACCAAACTTCTTAATCAGAGATAAGTAAGTTTATGTCAACGCTTGAAAACCTCTGTACCGTGAAACATCGATAACATCATCGTACGGAATAGAGAGCTTTGTCATGTCGAACATTTGTGTTTAAAAGTTAGTTGAGGAATGAAAATGAATTCAGAACATATTTTTAAAAAGTTAGTTTTATCATAAAATACCTTATCGTGATAAATTTTTGCGTGGATAAATTTTTGCGAGTGCCAGTTTGGTTACGTTTTGCGTGGATTTATTTTTGCGAAGTGAGTGAATATTTTAACGTAAAATTTCACAAACAAGAGAAAACAAACAAAGTTACTTTAGTTTGAAACTTAATACATAATATTGTATATAAAACGTGAAAAAAAACGTAAGAAAAAAAAAGAAAATTTCAAAGAAAAAAATCGTTTTTTACCTGAAATTTTGCGTGGATTTATTTTTGCGAATTGGCAAGATTGAAGCTCTTTGTGAGGACTTATTTTTGCGAATTTTGGGCAAAAATTTATCCCCGCAAAAATTTATCACAATAAGGTAAGCCAAATAAAAAAGTTTTTGCGCATCAATTCAGAGCTGAGGAGCACAAATTTTAGCGAGATACTTTTTGCACCGTCAAATGTAGTAACTCCGTCAAATGTAGTAAACACCTTTAAGTTTGGAATGAGCCATAATTAGACCAAACACGTGAAAGTCTTCACCAGGTAACTTTTCAAAGGTTATCAGGTGGCTGCATAATTAAAAAACAAAGCCCCTCATGCGCAGTAAAACACTCCGATAATATGACCTAAGTGACCCATAATTGGGCAAACCTCATCAAAGTCTTCCCTACGTAATTTTTTCAGTGCTATCAGGTGGCTCCGTGATAATCCTGGAATTTGCACATGCGCAGTAAGAGACTGTCAATACAAGAAAAATGGGTCATAAAGAGGCGAAACACATAAACGTCTTCATCAATTAGTTTTGTAAGGACCGTCAAGTAGCCATAAAATGAAACCAAAAATCGCTCATGCGCAGTAGAAAGTATACTTGCATGAGGTTAATGAGTCATATTAAGTTAAAACGCTTGAAGGTCTTAACCAGGTAACTGTTAAAACTCTATAAATTCAGGCTATTGTTTTCCATCCTTGTGTTGCCTAATATTTTTTTTTGCGGAATAGAAATCTTCAGTTCAATGTCAGTTCTCCTTAACATTTACTTTCAAATAAACAAGTTTTCACTATTCTTAAATCTTTTGAATTTTTTCTTTATTCAACTTTTGAACCGTGTGTTTCACTAGAGCATAAGAAATGGGACTGATTTAATCCCACGTTTGACATACCAGTAAAAGTTTAGTATTGGTGCCATGTTGTTTCGTTAAAAGGAATAAGTTATTCACACTGTGACGTAATAACATAAAAGATGCCAATTATGCGTACCTGCAGAAGTAAAAATATTATCAAAAAAACAAAGTACAAAAATCTTGACCAGCATTTACGCAAGCTATCAAAGAGGAAAAAACAACCGTAAAGTGATGAATGCGCTTCTTTTAATCGTAGTTCCTTTGGTTTGTTTGGTTTGTGCTCGAAAACCAAGGTCATTATCTGCCATTGATGAAGTTTGCAAGACTGTCAATGATCATGAGGGGAATGTTTATGTTTTGTTACCAGTACTGAAATACATGTATATTTACATGAACTTTACTTTTCTTGTCATAATTCTACTCAAATGCTTTCACTGCGCATGCACGAAATTGGGATCTATTATATGGCCACTTCATAACACCTGCAATATTATATGATTAAAACCTTGATGTGTTTTACCTAATTATGGATCATTTGCCTCATGCTATCATATTTCTACTGCGCATGTTTGTCTCAACAAGGATGGATATCTTGTTGGAAATCTATTCTTCTATAAGGGTCGTTTCCATGCTGATACATGAAAATATCGATGTTTTAAAGACTAATGACACCATTTGTTTTACAGGAAATTTTATTCATTTGCGATTTCACAGTAAAACCTAAAAAATTGTAATGCTTCGACGGTGCAATAATAGAATAGGATATAGATTAATTCAGTAAGAACGTATTAGTCTTTTCTTAAGATATGTAAGATACTTATAATATTTTAATTATAATTATAATTATTATTTAATTATAATAATTATAATATACATTATGTTTTGGGAAAACGAAAACATGGAGATAAATAATCTATACAGCTTGCCTGACGTTTTCTTTATCACTTTAACAATTTGTCTCCTATCCAATAGGGATACGTAGTTGTAAACAACTTGATTCAACATACTACAGTATAAATTTAAATTCTTGTTATGTTATCGCAGGTGTAAGGCTAATTCGACTTCTTAGTCCTTGTTGAAACAAAGAGTGGAGTGCGACAGCTATTAGTGGTCACGTCGATATTCGAATAGTAAGCGACAGACTTTGACTAGGTTATGAAGTATGCAACTGATGGTAGTCAAGTCGAGATCATCAAGCTGTGTGAAGAGTTGGTGTGAAGAACCTTAACGAGGTTATGTCTGTAGCAGCTGAAAACGATCACATCGATATCGTCATTCTGCGTAGAGAATCGCTAGTTTTTGACGGAATCTACAGAGAATTGTTTCGACACCACCACAAGAGGACCTTATCACCTATCAGATGGCACCCAGACAGAGTGTGGTGTTTCAATGAATGCGGGAAGATTTCTTTTATTCAAATAACTTCAGTGATAGAATTGCTTACTTCGAAAAATGCGTCTAAAAATACATCGTAATTGGTCAAGAGATGGTCTGAAATCATTAAATTGATCGGAAATTGGTAGTTTCAGGTATATTATCAGTCTGTTAATCTCGACGTTTCGTCATCTGGCCGACTGAAGAAGATTCATATGTTCCTATTCTAGATCGTTGTATTGTCGAAGTTGTTCACGAATTAATAATAATAATAAGCATTTTATTTCGGCACATCCACATTACATGGTTCTTCGTCCTAGTATAAATTTTTTGTTGCATATAAAAATTACTATTATAAACCTTTATAAAACTACAAGAGTTGTACGATCGACTTATCCATCAAATATGCTTTCACGTTTCTCTTGAACCCGATCAAAGTTTAACTTTCTCTGACTGATTTTGGGAGGTCGTTAAAGATTCGGACCGCTTCCTGTTGAAATGAGCAGTGTTTATTTATGTGTAGTTTCCAAAAGAATACTAAAATTCTTTTGATTGTTCCTAAGCTTCCGTTTGTCAGCTTTAATATCCACTTTAAGATTCACTGGAAAGTGATCGTTTTATATAGCTTGATATGTAAGACAAGCGATCGAGTAGGCAAAGCGTGCTTGGATTGGTAACCAAGCAAGTGTAGTTGCGTCTACTGTTTTAGCATATTTCTTTAATACAACACTAGCCGAAGCGTTAATAACTTTTTGTATCTTTTGTTTTACATAATGAGGGATGTCATTCGTGACAGCAATACCGTAATCTAGTTTACTTAAAACCAGTGCTTCTACCAATCTTTTGCGTACTTGTTCCGGTGTGAATCTCTTTAATTTACGGATAATTGACAGTGTGGAAAAGCATTCGCATACTGTGCAGTTGACATGAGTGGTCCATTTTAGGTTGGATTGGAAACGTTAATCAATTTCATAATTTTCATGTTTCCTGTTGCTCTAGGTTCACCTGTTCGCAATGAACTTCCAGTCTTTATCTGGATGATGTATTCTCGATATAATTTTGTCATAAGGGATTCAAAGTTGATGGTCTCAAATGCCTTTGAATAGTCGGCAAAGACGGCAAGATAATTTCTCCCATGCTTCGATACGTTCTTTTTGTCTCTTTTTGGTATGGAAACAAGAAACAACCCTGGGTGTATCATTATCGGAAATCGAAATCGTATTGCATGCAGCGTTAGGGCCACATTTTCCAATTAGTAAAGAAATTGCGTAACCTTGATATCTTTTAGCACTTCACTGAGAAGTGACAGGAATCCCAATTTTATTTGGGAAACGGCCTTTCTGTTTTTGAAGAAAGAACCTCACTAACCCAAACAATTTTCAGAAGGTTTACTTTGTGAAGTTTTGATTGTCTACTATTGATAGATGAACAATATTTTGTATTATTGCTTAGAACAAGTTTGTGTCAGACCATGAGGTACAAAACACTTTGTTCATTTATTCTGATAACAAATGATCTGTTCATACCTTTTTACAGTGTTCCGTGATGCGCTTTTTCCAAGCTAAAGCGTTTTTTCAAAAATTGACAAGAAGTTAGTAACATAGCACCAAGCCTTGAGGGTCAAGGTCGTATAAAATTGTTTAAACCGTATGTTCAGGTAAGGACGATTGATATTACTGATACAGACTTGCTCTCCGCCATATGTTCATGAAAAGTAAAGAAAAAAAATTTAAACCTTAACTTAAAACTAAACCTTAGCAGACACCAATGTCAACATCTTAGAAACAGTTCTCAGCCTCTGCCTCCTTTTTATATCATTAACTGCACCCGCGATTAATTACGTTAATACGCATGCGCGCTCTCCTCCTAACTCTTCGTTCAGATTTGATATTCGACCGTCGGAAACTATGCGTCTTTTCCATGTTTTTGGTGGATAAGACATAATCGCCAGACTCTCATGTGTTTGTTACGTCTATCAATTCATCAATTCTTCATCAGTTTGTTTGTAAAATCCTCCGACTAATTTGATTTATTTCGATTCGTGTCATGTCTTTTATCAACTACCGTTTAACGAAGCAGAACATCTTCGAATTGCATATCGCTTGGTATTTACCTAATGTATAATCAGCATATAAACATTAAAACTTAGATAAAACATAGAGAAGTAGACATAATACCCTTTTAATATATTTGCGATTTGTTGATCTAGCACAATATCTTCAACAATGCTGATCATTTTGTAAACACAACAGAATCCACGTGCACCTAATAAATTTGTGTGTTGAGCAGAAAAGGAAAGTTTGGCTAACGAGATGTTCAACTTCTCGAAGTCTCACAGTTAGACCGGAAAAATGGAGAAATATATCAAAGAACCCTGACTTTTTATTCTTTGAGATATCACCCAGTTAGTTGGTTCTCCCGTCCAACTTGCAGGTAAACAGTCAATGTCTTGGCACATGGATAACATGATAATGTACAGATTTCTTCGAAGGCAAGATGTGATAGGAATGACAGTCATTACTAATTACAACAAAATTGCTTTTATGGTCTTAAAAGTTATTAGGCTCGTTACGATTCAAGAGATTCCCAAAGAGTTATAATTAACTGGATAATACGCTCCATCAAAAACATGCTCTTCATTGAGCTATTCTCTAGTAAAGAGAAGCTGGACTTGAACCAGCAACCTTGTCTTGATGTAAGCATAAATGACAACGTATGTACCTAAAGGCCGAAAGTTTTTGCAAAAGCTTCAAAAGGGTTCAATCCCCGACCGAGTCATGCGACCGAGCGACTATGACAGTGTGAATCACCCCTCTGTGCTTAGCACTTAGCAAGAGAGTAAATGGTGTCTAGGATGGTTGTCTAGTTGAGCGGTTTCTGTCATTACAGCTTAGCCCACATGGGAGCTTTAAATGCTATAGGACCACCTTCGCAGGACCCTCATTGATAACAGTACCTTATGGATTTGAAGAGGCTATCCTGGGTAAACATTCGTAAATAAATGAATAAATAAATAAAAATAAATAAATAAATAAATAAATAGTGATCTGGAAATGGATAGAAATACGCATGTGACTTAAAGGGGAAGAAATATCGTAAAAGAGAAACTGAAAGGACTTCGTGGAATGAATCTCATAGTCTCAACTGCAACCGTATACCCTTCGTTTCTAATCGCAAATTCGTTCCCATTCCTCTAAAAGCCATTCCAATGACGATGCAATGACGGTACAAATCGCCCCCATGTTGTTAATCTTAATATTCTTCATCATTTATTTTAAGCTTACCTTACTACATTATTTTCAACAGTTGCATCAACATTAATAGCAGGTGTAACTGATGTAAAATCTTCAATGCATTCACCAAACGTCAAAGCACTATTCCATAAAAAAGACATTAATGATAACAATTTGAACTCTACAGTACAAAAGTAATCCAACAAACACAATGTAACCCCTTATTGCTTATTTCTTAATGAAGAAACAACAGAATTGTCTTCCAATACTGAGTCACTAGATAATAACTAAATTAAAAAAGAGAACTAGAAAAAGGGGACAGACGTTTGTTTTGTTTTTGTGCTGTCTTTTTATGGACAATAACTGATAGCAAGAAAAAATAGAAATTGCAAGTTAATAGTCTTTCTAACAGAATCACCAACTGTCATTGCTTCTTCTACATTGATATCACTATTGGAGAATGAAGAAAGCAAACAGAATAGACGGCTATTATAAAAAGAAATAACCAACCTGCTTTTCATTTCAAGCTAGGTTAATAATGAAATTATTCTTTAGCGTTGTTTCTTAACACATTAACTTATAAACGTTTTGGTTTTAGGGGATAAATTACAAATGACTGCACAAAGTTAGACATCTTCCAATTATAAATTCTTATCACTATTATACAATATTATACATTATACAAATACATCACAATCGGATAGTAAGGCTTCTAATACAGAAATAATTAAAACTCTGGAGTCACTTATGGAGGATGTGTTCTCAATAACAGAGGATACTTAATTCAAAATGACAAGTGCTAAGAGAAGCCCAGCTTTGAAGATGACATCAAATTTTGCATAAAATGACATCAATAATTCCTTGCTGTTCTTTCTATTTTTTCTCCAATTAACACATGTTGGGTTTACTGATCTTGAATATTGCTTCAATTTATGAATCAATGCTAGTTTTCTGTATGTGTAGCATTACCTGTTTTATTTTTTTGTTAGGTAATTGGTCTTTCTTTGGCCTAGGAACCAAAACCTGAATCTCTGGATAATTCATGGTGAAATACATTTCGATTGCAGACATATAGAAAGACAAAATATGCCTCCAAGGATATGTATGCTTTCAGTTTTTCACTGATGTATTCATTCATAGAATTTATGAAGTAATTGTAAACATCTCTCCATGCTGTATCTGATAAACTGGAAATATTTTGCTACATAATATTAATTTGGTAGATAGATTTCTTTTGATTGTTGCTGATAGCAGGCTGATTTACTCTACATAGTGCTTTCTTCTTATTTATGGCTGCCAAACATTTGAGCATGCATAATTTTCGTAGGGAATCGCAACAAGCATTATGGCTATATACAATTCAAAACAAATACAAAATGTAGGAATGAAAAATACAAGCACCACCTGCGGCCTATTTCTTTCAAAATCACTAAAGAAATAGCATTTATTTTAAATACAAATACTAATTTAAATTTGTTATATTCCATCTACTTTTTACTTCAGTAACAAATGATTCAAAAGGTGTTATGTTCATATCATCAAGTTTGTTGAAGGTTTCTCTGCATTGTTGATGCAAAGAACTTTGCAAATGCTAAATAAATAATTGATATTCATGTTTATGTACTTCTTTACTATATAATCATGACTCTTTGAAGAGTTAAAAATAATTGGCCTGATGTTAATAGTACATAAAATTAAGCAAGTTCACAAAATACTAAAAAGATAAGTTATACAGATAATCAAAAGTTCGCACAAGCGATTATCGACATTAAACACATTTTCATTTTATTTCAGTATATCAAATACCAGTAAGGAATTTACCTCTGTTAGACTTTTGAATGTAACGTTACAATTTCACAATATCCTTTTTCTGAGTCCATGGATTCTTCATTTGCCCTAAGAAATATCAGTCGATTAATGAAAAGTTTTTATATGTTAACCAAAATTCTAGCTTTTGAAAATTTATTAAATATGACTAAATATTACTAATATGAACTTAGATCAACACCTCAATTTGGAGATGGAGGGACGATTCCAAGTAGCAGTAAACTTGACGTCTTCTGCCACAATAGGGCGTAATCCTCTATTACAGCAAAAGCACAGTTATTATAAATAAGACATATAGGAAATCACTCAGAACTTTTAACTACTGTTATACTTACTGTGCTTTATCCAATACTGTCATGAATGGCTCTTTCAATTCTTTTACTATAATATCAAATATTGTTACAGGAATATTATTCCAGGTTAATCAGTAGGTTGGCTGATTTAGAAAAGAAAGGGAAACCAGACCTTCACAATATGGAACAGTCCTCTGCTTTATTGTTAGCTAAAGTAATATAAAAAGTAAAATGCCTGAGATAAGAATCCTTATAATTGTTTTACTTAACAATAAATCATGTTTCAAAGCCTCATCTATCTTTTGTTTTGTATCTTTGTTATTCTTTGGGTTTACATCCTTTGATGACTTCTTTCCCTATATATGCAATGACTCGTTTATGAAAAGTGCAGAAAAACTAGAACGATTTATGTTTTTCCATATTTTTCTGTGAGCCTTCTTCCATTTTACATACCCTGGCCTTAGGTATTTTTGATTTTTTTTAACTATTAGTGATTTGAATATTGTTTGATTGTCCCCTGTATAATTTATTCATTGGTATAATATCATCTAGCTATTTTCCAGTTAAACACCAACAACTATGATTAAAATAGTAACATGCTAAAATAGACTTTTTGATATTGTACAAGCACTTTACAGATCCTGAATTTTTGTAAATATTCTTCTTCAGGGAGTAATATAACTTAAATGATATCACTACCCAAAAGGGAATTTAAATCCTATTTAAATTCTAATTTACTCCTTCCTTTGATTTACATTCAGTTTGTTTTGCCACTGTCTTCCTTTGTTTCATTCTGTATAGGAAAAATATATGATGATGAATATTTTTCCTAGGCTATATATTCGACCATGGTCAAACTATATATATCATTTTCACACTGTACATGCGAGTGTGTTGATTGACGAGTGCAAGGCACAAAACTTAAAGTTCTGTAATTTTTAATGTGAAAAAATACATATCATTTCAACTTAATGAATTGTTCTGTTTCCTGAAAGATATTGAGCACTTTGAAAATAACAGGTTCATTAAAGAAGAATATCTTTTGAATAAGTTCATTGTGAAATTGGAAAATATTGGCTAGAATGGAAAGTTTTATTGGATAGCTTAAATATTCTTTGTTATGATCAGAAAGATTTAGTAAAAGACAGAAATTTTACTTGTAATAAATCACTTTACCTGAATTTCTTGCCATTGTGTACGAAGTCATACATGATGCACCCAAGCTTTTTCTGCTCATATACTTTGCTGCGCTGTAAGGATTTATTTCTTAAAATTAATGAACCTTCGTAAATTAAAACATACTCATCTTGGGGTATGTTTTCTTTAGCCAAAATCCCAAAACATAATATGAATGGTAGAATTTAATTATAAGCTGCTTTATTATGTTACTAATAGCATATGTTTTGGAAGATTGCCTTATCAGCAGAAACAATAGATAACTCATCAGCATTAATAATAGGGGGTATTCACTGACTGTAAAGAATTACCTTGCTTAATCAACCTTGGTGGATCATTTTCAATTAAATGGTTTAAAACATCTTCAGCATTTCTTTTGCCACTCTGAAATGTTCATCACAAATAGTAAATAGAGCAAGAATTTTTATAATAAAATGATTATGTTCAATATTATTGCTATCTCATTAGTGACATAAGTAGCACTTACTCGTTTAGGATATTTTCTTTCCATTGTTACTCCAAATGAGAAATAACAAGATTTAAACTAAAGACAAATACCATGTGATAAATTCATAACTCTTGATGAAATTAAAAAAAGATTACAAAGAACTTTTTTAGTCTACATAACAGAACATCATATAATTTCTGAAACTTACTTCATCTTATCCACTTTCTTTCTAATTCTACAACACTATCAATTATTGTTTGCACTAAAAAATAATGCAGCAAAACCTTTTTCTGAAGTAAAGGAATTATTGTTTCATTCAGGTTTACCCTGGACATATTATACCTATGCTTAATCAAATCCTGATATGAATACAACAAATGATAGTAACATTAAAATAGCTTTCTATCCAAATTCTTCAAGGTTATAATAGTGAATGTGTGTCACACTTTTATTTTAGAGAATGATAAATATTTTTCTTGCTTTAGAGAACTCATCCATCATATATACAGTTTGAAAAACAAAGCTTTGTGTTTGTCACCAACACACCACGATATGAACTTCAACAGCTAATATTAAAGTTGAAGAAATATGCAAACTTACTTTCTCTTGTCCATTGTCTTAAAACTCCTAGCGCATCCAGCAACCCTGTCTGTGATTTTTTCCAAAATTTAAAAAAAATGTTTGATACGCTTTCAAATGTGTATTGTATAAAAGTACAGTCAATATGAGAAACGCATCTATTAGTGAGGTGAAGAAGAAAGTTTCTTTTGAAAAAAATGTGCAGGGATTGGGCTAATCAACCAAGTTATATAAATTGCAACAAATAATATAGACTGATGAAGAGTTCTAACAAGGGAGAAATGCATCCAGTTCTATCAAATGCTCAACTCTCAATGAGTATGAGCAATAACAATGACTTTCAAGCATAACAAAATTAAAAATATATATATAAGTGATATACAAAAGTGATGATAAAAGAATGAATTTGTGAATCAAAAACATTTAGAAAAATAAGCATATAAAGACATCTTTCCCTAGAATTTTCCTTCCTTTCAATCTTTTTCTTTCATTCATATGATTGCTCTGCAGTTTCTTCTTGAAATTCCCTACTGAGCTAAGCTGATGGGATGCACACTTGATTAGAAGGAGAACTTAACTCAAAATGTTGTCTAAACATTAAAATTAAATATCATTGATTATAATTATGCTCAAAAATGCAGAAACTACTAAAAGTATTATTGGATAGCTTTGGCTGTGACTTTTTGAAGAGGAATGAACTGAACTTACAATGACCTTTCAGATCCATCACAACTATTTTTATCTCCAAGTGAATAATTTGTTGTTTCAAATGCTTTTACTAGATGAATTATGCAATAACATTTTTGAACTACTGGTTATCAATTGTATGGATCCAAGAATAATTACCAAGAATTCCAAACAAAAATAAGCCAAAATAGGAGGAATTGTCAGCTTGCTTCTGACAGATTAAAGAAACACCATGAATCTCATGGTTACATTAAATGTTAAGCAAATCGCACCACAAAATTTTATCCTCATATCTTTAGAGATTTTCACATTTTGAATTCTTAATACCAAGTTAAGGAATTGAACATGGGGTATATTAACTTTATGCTGACAGGAATGCATGCAAAATAAATTGACCTTGAAAATTATATCAAAAATATATTTCCAATCATCAAGATTAGATACCTGTTAGGGTGTGCATAGAATTCATTATAATCATTTAAAGTTAAAACGTTGTATTGTATATATAAACGCAAGCTCAATGAAAATGTAAATATCCAACAAAATATTACTTATGCAGAAAATATGTATATGTGTGTTATGTACAATAAAAAGACACATTTGTGATCTTAAATGCTAACGAAAGTATATAATAAAATACACAAACACACGCAAAAAAAAGTAGATGGGTCATTTTGGATTGGTGCCAAATTGTTTTGAAGATGCAAATCGTTCCGATAACATGCAAATCATTCCAATAACGTGCAAATCGTTCCGATGAAGATGCTAGTTGTTCCAATAAAAGTCCATATCATTCCGATTACTTACAAATCATTCCCAAGAAGGTCCCAAATTATTTCTCCATGTTGCACGTCGTTCCTAGAATTGTTACAAATCATTCTTAGAATATTGTTATTATTATTATTTTTGTTATTACTATAAATTCTATTTTCATTTGTACTATGTTTTAATTTTCAAACTTCTATCAGCCGAGTCGTTACCAATGACCTAGGGTTAAAAGACATTCAGTTTTAATGCTTTCGGTAGTCATATTTTCAAATGGTTGAGGGAAAAAAGAAAATAATAATAATAACAATAATTTAATTTTGTATAAAATTATATAAAACCATAAAATCTGTACTAGACTGTATTGAGATTGCATAAAACTGTATATAAAAAATAGAATCTGTATAAAACTTTAAAAAAACTGTATAAAAAATAAATTATGATAAGTGTTGTATATCTAGATGGGTTCAAATGCAAAGTACCTTCTGCAGAATGTGGGCAGTACTATTCATGACAATCTTTTGTAATTCTCACAAAGGTATATTTCCTGGGATGTTTTCAAGGTGTTTATGAGTTCCTTTCTTTATGATACCAAGGGCACCAATGATAAACTGGATTGTGGTGGCTCTCACATTCCACATCTTAGACATTTCAATCTCTAGGTCTTTGTATTTACTCAGTTTTTCAAATTCCTTCGCTGATACCCGGAGTTGTAATCCAACCAAGATGCATCAGGAAAGCTCCAAGGTTTATGATGCATGATTTAAAGGTATCTTGAATATATATTCCAAAAAAACATCAGATCAGATTTCAATAAAAACAAATATTGAACCCATATAAAATACAATTTTATAACATATAAAGAAACACCAAGCAACAAATCTAAGAAGTGTGAAACAGGGAAAACAGTAGAACTATTTGACAAACCAATCTGGGAATATATGAAAATTAGAGGAACAACTTGCATTTCAACATCTCTTAAAGACAAAGATAATATCAAAAACTGCAGAAGATACAGATAATGAAGAAAAGCTGAAAATTATGCAATAACATTTTCCAACTACTGGTTATCAATTGTATGGGCACAGTCTTGATGAGACCAAAGCTGAAAAATCCTTTTCTCCAAAAATAATTATCAGGAATTCTAAACTATTTTGCTGACTATTCCAAAGCATTCGATACCGTAAATTACTCTACTATACTACAAAACCTGATCAACCTTGGTTTTGATAAAACCTCAGTTAAGCTTATTTGTAGTTATTTGTGTGAAAGACAACAGTTTGTTCAAGTGAACGAGAAATCTTCACAAAGAAAGCCAGCAGAATTTGGTGTTCCACAGGCTCTGTGTTGGGCCCAATTCTTTTTAACTTGTACGTATCTGACATGCAAAACTTGATTGAAACTAACATCTGCCAATATGCTGATGACACTACCTGTTACGAACATTTCCGACCGTCAAAACTAAATCAAAATGCTTCAAAGCTTGAAAAAGTTATGCAGGATATGTTGCAGTACGCCAAAAGCAAAAATATGATTTTCAATCTTGATAAAACGAAAACGTATTATTTGCAACAAGAAGAATGTATGACATTCATAATCTTTCAGACATTAATGCATATAAAATTGCAGTAGATAATGGATCCATCGAAAGAGTAAGAAACTGGAAGGTATTAGATGTTAATTTTGATGAAAACTTATCTTGGAAGACCCACATAAATGAAGTTGTGAAATCATGCTTTGCTAAACTATCCGTACTCCGTAAATTGAACAGATATGCTAACTACAACAGAAGAAAGCAACTAGCTGAAACACTGGTGTTATCCAAAGTAGACTATGCTTTACCACTACTTGCAAATGCTAACCATATTGAAATTAATCGCTTACAAAAAGTGATGAGATCAGCTGCTTCGTTTGTTACGCAAAGATATTCTCGTACTTCGGATGTTATAAATCTTCGCTGGATACCAACGATCGAACGAATTAACTATTACCAATTAAAATTAGCGCATAAAGCAATTTACGATGAAACTTTCCCAGAATATCTAAAGCTGACTTTCAAGCCTAGAGACGTAAGACTTCGTAATATTAACGAGCATACACTGCCATCAAATATGGACACAAAATCATTTAAGGGCTCAGTTAGTAAAATTTTCAATGACCTACCAGTTAATCTAAGATCAGAAAAGAATTATAAAACATTTTCACGTTTAGTCAAACGATATCAACTTGACCTTGCATTTGCAAGAAACATCAGTAGTATTTAGTTTCATACTTGAATTTAGTATCTGATTTAAATTTTTATCGTACCGAGTATTGGGTTACTCCTAGATCTCTTCTTCACAGTTGCAATTCCACCTTCCAACTTCTCTCTTCCATTGCTTTTGAATTCTCTACTGCTGTACTGTCTTAACTGGAGTGAGTAAATTTACTTTTTATCCTTTCATTTATTACTGGACTATGTGCAACCTTCATTTTCCTCTCCATTTGTGTACAATTCCAATCTTTATCTGTCTTTGTGAATTTGCACATATGATAGTTACAAATTTAACGATTTTATCACCTTTTAATAGTTATGATGTTTTATAAATTTTTTATCTTATAAATAAAAATATTGTTTTTAATATTTCTTTTCTTTTTATATTATGTATGTATATATATATATACATATATGTATTTATTGGGACGAAAAGCCATGTTGTAAATATGGAGATGCCCTATTTTCATTGTTGGAAATAAACAGTTATTGTTATTATTATTAAAAAGAACAGGTAACATTACAAGGGATTGTTCACAAATGACGTCAACCAATTTTTCAAACTTTTTGACCCCCCCTCCCCCCTCTGTCAACCTGCGTCAACTTTGTGTTGCCGCCTCCCCCTCAGTTGACGTCATCGTTTGAGAAGAGACCCCCCTCCCCTCCCCCCCCTCCAAAAAAAAAAACAAAACAGCCTTCACCCCACTGGTCCTTTTGTATCTTAGTTTCTTACGCATTTTTAATTAGACATAAAAATATTTGCAATGATCTTCGTGTAATTCTCTGATCAATCTCCACGTGAGCCAAAAACGGTGGAACGGAACGAAGCCAACAAAAGCAATATGGAAAAACTTTCCCACGCCACTACGGACCACATCAAAGTAAACATTCATTCACATTTTCATAAAAAACTTTTACTTAATTGGAAAAATCAAGGTTCTGAAAATTGTGAAGGTTGACGTCAACAGTAGTATCACCTCCCCCCCTCCCCCCCCCGTCAACTACCGTCAACTTTGGCATAACCCCCCTCCCCCCCCCCCCCCTAACAGTTGACGTCATTTGTGAACAGTCCCCAAGTAGAGGCATTACGAAATACGCATTAGTGAAACTAAACTAGATGTCGCACAGCATTTATAGACTCAATCACACAATTATGGTTACTTTTTTGAGAAGTCAACTGTGCTAGCGCAAAATATGATAGCACAGTTGACTTCTTGGATAATCAAGCAATCTAAACACCCTAGTAGTACTGAAATTTTTTATCTATCCTTCAACCAAACATGTAACCTATGCACGAAGAACACTTGAAATAGCATTAAACAAACACGATAAGATCCACAACAATAGAAGACATTTCGTATTAAGGAAAAATATAATCAAACCTTTCCAATAATACCAATGTATATAAGAAATGGTTCCTCTAGCAAACTGAAAACATCAGTAATCAAATGGAAAACCTCAAGGTTGTTGTGATACAGAACAAACCATTGGCACAACAACAGTACAACACTTGATCAAGTTACAGCAACCTGTTATTCCCTTCGAGAGCTAAAAGCAAAAATTTTGAAATAATCAGCTGAAACATTGTAAGGTTAAAAAACTGAAGACATCATAACTCGTTTTTTCATCAATGTTTATTGCTTATCTGCTCTGTTGTTATATGCTAATGTGATAGTAAGTTTTCATTAATTTGTGTCCTTTAAAGAAATATAAAAAAATTGGATTGTTAAGGATAAATTGGATAAGCAATTATCCAATTTATTTGAGAGAAAGGAAAAGCAATAAATGAAGGCTGGATGGAAGGCAGCGGGGATACAACAGGCATTAAAGGATACAAGATTAAGCCATAAGTGCTTTGATCTATTAGCATAATCGTACGCAGACATTAGCATGCACACTGTTGTATTTAGTTTTCTTTTTTCTGTTATATTATGTAGGTAATATACAATTTTGGTAACTCTGTAAACATTGAAGCTTTTGACTTCCTTTCGGTATTCGAAAATACACCTTCCAAATCATTTAAACTAATCCAACGTCAAAAATACAAAAGCAAAATCCGCGTTAATTTAATACCACTTACAAATTACAGTCCTTGAACTTGAATTTGGTAATTAAAAAGTAGAAAGTCTCTTCGACCATCCGCGTTAATTTGTGACCGCGCTAATTTATGGCGTGTTGAATATTTTGTCTGTTAATTTCGTGTAGTTAGGCAATTAGACAGAACATGTGAACTCTTGATTAAGTAGCTTTGGAAGGGCTGCCAAGTGTCCATATTGTAAAAACCAAAAAATTGGATAAAAAAATTGTTTGTTAAGGAGTTTGAAGAATTGTCTAACAGATTAAGCTTTAAAGAAAATCACTTGAAGTGAACAATGATAATATATCTGACTTTTCTAAGGTAATACACATTTTCAAAATTCGGTTCGCTCTGAGCTAAATTTAAAAAATCCCAAATTAAACGCATGAGGCTACTCTCCAAAACTAACACCAACACAGTGTTTCCAATTGAATTTCATCTCACTAAATTTTCAGTTGCTTCACAAAAACATTCAATTCATGCCCAATTACATGAACATCATAGTTTTATCATCTGCAACAACAATCCAGCCAGTTATTAACAGTATTAACAGGCAAACAGATGGTAGGAAACCCCAAGCATTATCAACTTTACAGCAATTTCGGTATCTCTCCAAAACATGGTCACCAACAATGCATTAACTCTAACCTCTATTACCTCATTCTAGTGAAAAACAGTATGTATATTTGAGAAAATTTTAGAAAAAGCTTCTTTCTTTTTTCCAAACATATCAATATGAAATGACTTGAGTATCACTTCAAAGAATTCTTTTTGAATTGATGAATGACAACAATGTTACAGATTCCAGGCAAGTGCCTTAGCAAGCACTTTAACATGGAATGGCTGCCAGCAGCTGAGTATCCATATCATCACAAGAAAACGTTTTTCAATCTAACAATTTTTGATATCCACCAGCAACTTGAATATTCAAAGATATCTGAATTCTTTTTGTCCTGAAATGAGAAATTAACGGAAGAACAATCAAATTTCAATAGGTACAATAATGTATAAATGAATGTATTCAGTCATAAGATATCACATAATTTTAATGACATGCCATAAAGATAGGAAATGAAATTTTCATTCAGAACATGGAAGTTTTTTAGACGACATCAGGTTATCTTTGCATGCTATATAAATTTTAAAAACCATAGGTCAAAGGTGGGCTCAGTCAACTCTAGCTACTGTACAACATTTTCCATTGTTGAACGTCAACACAAACGTTGCAAAACAAAGCATAATGTTCTCTTTTCCATACAAATGAACAATAATGGCTTACATCTTGAAAATTAAAAGAAGCAAAATCTTTCAAAGAGTGAGAAACTTAGTAAAAAATTTGCATTTTCCTGAAGGGAATAGCATTTATATCAACACCAAATATATAGTTGTTCACTTCACATCGGTTCAGTGTGAAAATCGAAATTATACTCAAACAATTGCGAAATAATGCCACATTTGAAAATAATGTCGCACCTGAGAAATACATTTGAAAGAGCGATAGCAATAAACTCAAACATGCGCAGCTGACTATAATTACAGCAGGTACGTCACGCAGACACATTTCCGTTGCTCACTATATTCACATCGGTCCAGAGTGGGGCGCGACATTATATTCAAACGCTGGTAGAAAATAATGTCGCGTTAGAAAATAATGTCGCACCTATGCAATACAACAGAACGAGCGACAGCGTTGAACCAAAACCTGTGCAGGTGACATCCACTCATGGAAGGTAAGTCATGCGGACCGGTTTCAGTAGTTCACTATATTCACTTGGGTCCAGAGTGGGGCGCAACATTATATTCAAACGCTGGTAGAAAATAATGCCGCGTTAGAAAATAATGTTGCACCTATGCAATACAACAGAACGAGCAACAGCGTTGAATCAAAACCTGCACAGGTGACATCCAGTCATGGCTGGTAAGTCATGCGGACCGGTTTCAGTCGTTCACTATCTTCACATCAGTCCTGAGTGGGGCGCGACATTATATTCAAACGCTGGTAGAAAATAATGTCGCGTTAGAAAATAATGTCGCACGTATGCAACACAACCGAACGAGCGACAGCGTTGAACCAAACCTGTGCATGTGACATCCACTCATGGCAGGTAAGTCATGCGGACCGGTTTCAGTCGTTCACTATCTTCACATCGGTCCAGAGTGGGGCGCGACATTATATTCAAACGCTGGCAGAAAATAATGTCGCGTTAGAAAATAATGTCGCACCTATGCAATACAACCGAACGAGCGACAGCGTTGAACCAAAACCTGTGCAGGGGACATCCACTCGTGGCAGGTAAGTGATGCGGACCGGTTTCAGTCCTTCACTATCTTCACATCGGTCCAGAGTGGGGCGCGACATTATATTCAAACGCTGGTAATGTCGCGTTAGAAAATAATGTCGCACCTATGCAATACAACCGAACGAGCGACAGCGTTGAACCAAAACCTGTGCAGGGGACATCCACTCGTGGCAGGTAAGTGATGCGGACCGGTTTCAGTCCTTCACTATCTTCACATCGGTCCAGAGTGGGGCGCGACATTATATTCAAACGCTGGTAGAAAATAATGTCGCGTTAGAAATACTATAATTACGAAATTATAGTAAGAAAATAACTATATTTTTGATATTAACGATAATAACATTAATATTAAACATGTGATCATTTTATTTGTGACAAGGAAACCATTTCGTGTATATTAATCTTTCTTTCGCTTGATTACGGCGTAAGAAATTCAATATTTTTAGAATTACCCTCAAGTAAAGTTTTAGAGCCCTGTGTAAACACAACTTTCAGACAACCTTTCACATAAACTTCATAACAAACTGAAGTAAACAGGTAATATTATATTTAAACGAAGGTGAGTATTTCAAAAGAGAACTTTTGCAACTCGTCAAGCCGACGTTAAAATGTTTTCATTCGTCCCTCATCCCAATGTTGAACCTGAAAACATTATCGACGAAATGACAAAAATCAATAATGATCACTAAAAACGTTGCGATCAATTTAATTAAGGGTACATCTTCACCCAGTGCAAGTGAAATGTCTTTCGAAAGAATAATAATAAAGGTTTTGCTATCGAAAAAAACTTTAATGTAACGTGTCTTTAATAATGTAAAGTTTTTTTTCACTGAAAACGTTGCGATCAATTTAATTAAGGGTACATCTTCACCCAGTGCAAGTGAAATGTCTTTCGAAAGAATAATAATAAAGGTTTTGCTATTGAAAAAAACTTTAATGTAACGTGTCTTTAATAATGTAAAGTTTTTTTCCCAAGAGCTTATAGAATGGCAACCCGTCGAACAATTCAGAAAAAAGAATTATAGCAGACGGTTTCTACTCGTGCCTGCTTTCGAACTTACTTCTGTATCTTTAATCTCCAAATGAATATAAGAACCAGCTAATTAAGTTCAATTTAATACACAAACGCGTGCTACCTGCAAATGTACATTTCAAAATAATACATTACCAAATCGAATGAAACGGTATTTTAAAGTGGCTTTTCAAATTTGTGCTGAAGTTACAGGAATAACAAATGAAAAAAAAGTGCTTTGTTATTTCTAGAAAAATATATATGTCCGTGTGTCATAATTGAATGAATCAGGTTTATCATGTCATAAACAAGCGAGTTTGTTTTGAATTGATTGCTATTTGGCGAAATAATAATTAAATCACGGTTATTTTAGAACTTCATAAAACGACACACGTATGTGAAATGTACAAACAAACGTCTTGAACAAAACTTTTTGACGATAGTAACGGTAATCTGTGCTCTTACCATATTAACGATATTAACGATATTAGCGATATTAACGATAATAACGATACTCTGTAGTTCCATTAACGATATTAACGATAATAACGATATTAACGATATTAACGTTAATATCGTTTGTTATCAAAATCCCCTGGAACGTCACATATATAATATATATAACGATAATAGCGATAATAACGATATTAACGATAATAACGATATTAACGATAATAGCGCTATTAACTATAATAACGCAACGATAATTATTAGCGATAATATCGCTAATTCTATTGTTTTATTAACGATATTATCGTTAATAATTATCGTTAATATCGTTTGTTATCAAAATCCCCTGGAACGTCACAAATAATGTCGCACCTATGCAATACAACCGAACGAGCAACAGCATTAAATCAAAACCTCCACAAGTGACATCCAGTCATGGCTGGTAAGTCATTTGGACCGGTTTCAGTTGTTCACTATCTTCACATCGGTCCTGAGTGGGGCGCGACATTATATTCAAACGCTGGCAGAAAATAATGTCGCGTTAGAAAATAATGTCGCACCTATGCAATACAACCGAACGAGCGACAGCATTAAATCAAAACCTCCACAAGTGACATCCAGTCATGGCTGGTAAGTCATTTGGACCGGTTTCAGTTGTTCACTATCTTCACATCGGTCCTGAGTGGGGCGCGACATTATATTCAAACGCTGGCAGAAAATAATGTCGCGTTAGAAAATGTGACGGTTTATGGGAAAAGGATAACAAGCTAAATTTCGATTCTTTTTAAATCGAAATTTAGCTGAAAAAAATCGATTTTATGAAATCTAAATTTCGATTTCGATTTCGATTTTTAGAAGCTAAATTTCGATTTTTGAGAAGCTAAATTTCGATTTCGATTTCGATTTTTTGAAGCTAAATTTCGATTTTAAAAGAATCTAAATTATTCGATTTTAAAAGAATCTAAATTGTTCGATTTTAAAAGAATCTAATTATTCGATTTCATAAATCAGAAAATCGATTTCTTAATCGATGTTAATCATAAGAATAAGTGTTACGTAATAAGATTTTGTTGTCATTGTAAATGTTTCGTTATAATGGGAACACTAAACCGTACATTTTGCTTTTTTGTGTGACCACTAATCATATAAAGTTTTATTGGTATATAGCCAATAGAAACAATGAAAATGTATATTCACTTTACAACAAAAAATTTCAAAAGTTTAAACGTCTGGCTGTTAACTTTTGATGGATGTCGCAACATGCTGAAATTCTACTTTCTTTCGCTTCTGTTTTGCATTAATTTTCGTGTTGACATACTTCTTGCAATCCGATTGGCTGGTAAAAGTTTCGCGGCTTCTTAACCAATAAGAATCCTTTTCGGCTTAAATTATGTAAATTCAAGATGTTGTTGTTGTACCGAATTCAGTATAATTACAGGTAGCACGCGTTAGTGTTTAATACTGAACTAATTACCTGGTTCTCATTCAGTTAGATATAAAAGAAACGACAGTTACTGCTAAAGTTGTTAAGAATAGAAACCGTACGCTGTAATTCTTTTTTATTCCGTTGTTCGATCGCTATTTTGGTAAACTCCTTCGGGGGAAAAAGTTTATTATTTTAAAACCTTGTAATGTGATCTTCTGGTGACTTAAAGGCCAACCTCCACTTGTGCGATTTTGCCCGTACGTACGTACGCGGCCAGTTCTGTGCATGTTCAGTGACAACTATTGCTCAACTTTGTTGGACGACGACGGCCAGATTTTGTGTGCTTGGAAGTTGGATTCGATTATACTTTTTTAGGCCACCGCGCGGCCATCTGGCATGCGAGTCAATCAAATTTCAAGAAAAATGCAAACATTGCAAAAAATTGTAAACATTGTGAAAAAAAAGAAACACTCAACACCTGGAGTTTCGTTATTAACTGGAAATTCAAATTTTTTTTAAGGTTCAAAGGAGAGAGAGACAAATGAAAATATTTTAACAGCTTTTGTTATACTCACCTTTATTTTAATGAAAGTATATAACCTGTTATATACGTATTTTTTTATTGTCTTTTATCATGAGACGAAGTCCATAACGGGAGCATTAGATTCAATAAAAGATCACTGACGACAGATGACCAGATTATTAAAACAAAACGATATAGAAATGTAAACTTGATGGATATTTTTCGGAAACTTTTTATTTCGATTTAGCGAAGTAACAAAGTCCCCCGGTCAAAAACCAAAATGGCGCATACCGATGTGAAAAATATAAACAAAACTTTTTAACAGCGATAATGGTACTCCATTTAGAATTCAAAAATCGATTTTTTTAGAATCTAAATTTCGAATTCGAATTTTAGAATCTAAATTTCGATTTCGATTTCGATTTTGAGAAGCTAAATTTCGATTTTTTAGAAGCTAAATTTCGATTTCGATTTCGATTTTTTGAAGCTAAATTTCGATTTTAAAAAATCGAAATTTAGCTTTAAATAATCAAAAATCGAAATTTCGATTTAAATCGAAATTTAGCTTGTTATCCTTTTCCCATAAACTGTCACAAATAATGTCGCACCTATGCAATACAACCGAACGAGCGACAGCGTTGAACCAAAACCTGTGCAGGGGACATCCACTCGTGGCAGGTAAGTTATGCGGACCGGTTTCAGTCCTTCACTATCTTCACATCGGTCCAGAGTGGGGCGCGACATTATATTCAAACGCTGGTAGAAAATAATGTCGCGTTAGAAAATAATGTCGCACCTATGCAATACAACCGAACGAGCAACAGCATTAAATCAAAACCTGCACAGGTGACATCCAGTCATGGCTGGTAAGTCATTTGGACCGGTTTCAGTCGTTCACTATCTTCACATCGGTCCTGAGTGGGGCGCGACATTATATTCAAACGCTGGTAGAAAATAATGTCGCGTTAGAAAATAATGTCGCACCTATGCAATACAACCGAACGAGCGAGAGCGCTGAACCAAAACCTGTGCAGGGGACATCCACTCGTGGCAGGTAAGTCATGCGGACCGGTTTCAGTCGTTCACTATCTTCAAATCGGTCCAGAGTGGGGCGCGACATTATATTCAAATGCTGGTAGGAAATAATGTCGCGTTAGAAAATAATGTCGCACCTATGCAATACAACCGAACGAGCGAGAGCGCTGAACCAAAACCTGTGCAGGGGACATCCACTCGTGGCAGGTAAGTCATGCGGACCGGTTTCAGTCGTTCACTATCTTCAAATCGGTCCAGAGTGAGGCGCGACATTATATTCAAACGCTGGTAGAAAATAATGTCGCGTTAGAAAATAATGTCCCACCTATGCAATACAACCGAACGAGCGACAGCGTTGAACCAAAACCTGTGCAGGGGACATCCACTCGTGGCAGGTAAGTGATGCGGATCGGTTTCAGTCGTTCACCATCTTCACATCGGTCCAGAGTGGGGCGCGACATTATATTCAAACGCTGGTAGAAAATAATGTCGCGTTAGAAAATAATGTCGCACCTATGCAATACAACCGAACGAGCCACAGCGTTAAATCAAAACATGTGCAGGGGACATCCACTCGTGGCAGGTGAGTCATGCGGACCGGTTTCAGTCCTTCACTATCTTCACATCGGTCCAGAGTGGGGCGCGACATTATATTCAAACGCTGGTACAAAATAATGTCGCGTTAGAAAATAATGTCGCACCTATGCAATACAACCGAACGAGCCACAGCGTTAAATCAAAACATGTGCAGGGGACATCCACTCGTGGCAGGTGAGTCATGCGGACCGGTTTCAGTCCTTCACTATCTTCACATCGGTCCAGAGTGGGGTGCGACATTATATTCAAACGCTGGTAGAAAATAATGTCGCGTTAGAAAATAATGTCGCACGTATGCAATACAACCGAACGAGCGACAGCGTTGAACCAAACCTGTGCAGGGGACATCCACTCGTGGCAGGTAAGTCATGCGGACCGGTTTCAGTCCTTCACCATCTTCACATCGGTCCAGAGTGGGGCGCGACATTATATTCAAACGCTGGTAGAAAATAATGTCGCGTTAGAAAATAATGTCGCACCTATGCAATACAACCGAACGAGCCACAGCGTTAAATCAAAACATGTGCAGGGGACATCCACTCGTGGCAGGTGAGTCATGCGGACCGGTTTCAGTCCTTCACTATCTTCACATCGGTCCAGAGTGGGGTGCGACATTATATTCAAACGCTGGTAGAAAATAATGTCGCGTTAGAAAATAATGTCGCACGTGTGCAATACAACCGAACGAGCGACAGCGCTGAACCAAACCTGTGCATGTGACATCCACACATGGCAGCTAAGTCAAGCGGACCGGTTTCAGTCGTTCACTATCTTCACATCGGTCCTGAGTGGGGCGCGACATTATATTCAAACCCTGGTAGAAAATAATGTCGCGTTAGAAAATAATGTCGCACCTATGCAATACAACCGAACGAGCGACAGCGTTGAATCAAAACCTGCACAGGTGACATCCAGTCATGGCTGGTAAGTCATTCGGACCGGTTTCAGTCGTTCACTATCTTCACATCGGTCCTGAGTGGGGCGCGACATTATATTCAAACGCTGGTAGAAAATAATGTCGCGTTAGAAAATAATGTCGCACCTATGCAATACAACCGAACGAGCAACAGCATTAAATCAAAACCTGCACAAGTGACATCCAGTCATGGCTGGTAAGTCATTTGGACCGGTTTCAGTTGTTCACTATCTTCACATCGGTCCTGAGTGGGGCGCGACATTATATTCAAACGCTGGCAGAAAATAATGTCGCGTTAGAAAATAATGTCGCACCTATGCAATACAACCGAACGAGCGACAGCGTTGAACCAAAACCTGTGCAGGGGACATCCACCGT
>BQMF02000867.1:0-45987 GCA_027922465.2 Turritopsis dohrnii
AGGACAACTACCTGATAAGATATCGTTCTGATTGGTATACAGTGCATCATGCACTTCTCATAAGTTTCACAGCCTTCAATACCTTTAGAACAAGGCAGTCCTCACATAAATGCATAGAACAAGCACTTGGCAAAAGACAACAAAGCAGAAAGATAAATTGGCTCTCAATGATATGGGGATACCACATGCAATAAAATGCAAAACAGTTGATCACAACAACAAGACAATACAATTAATATAACAGAAACATACTTACTTGTTTGGGGCATTCAGATTCAACGACTTCATCACCAGTTACCATGGCTCCTATCACATTCTTATTCACGTCCATTTCTACTTGCTGGATCTAAAGGAAACATTATAGCTAACAAATGTGTGACAGTATTCCAAAAGTGCAAAGCTAAGAGATTCTATCCTGTAACTTTCAAACTGAAAAGAGGATTTCAAAAGTATGGTTACACACCACTCGCACAATATGCTACAAAAGAGGACCTTACACGGTAATAAACTGTCTACTGCAGGTCATAAAGAAGAGACAAGTTCTCCTATTGACAGGACAACTACCTGATAAGATATCGTTCTGATTGGTGTACAGTGCATCATGCACTTCTCATAAGTTTCACAGCCTTCAATACCTTTAGAACAAGGCAGTCCTCACATAAATGCATAGAACAAGCACTTGGCAAAAGACAACAAAGCAGAAAGATAAATTGGCTCTCAATGATATGGGGATACCACATGCAATAAAATGCAAAACAGTTGATCACAACAACAAGACAATACAATTAATATAACAGAAACATACTTACTTGTTTGGGGCATTGAGATTCAACGACTTCATCACCAGTTACCATGGCTCCTATCACATTCTTATTCACGTCCATTTCTACTTGCTGGAATCTAAAGGAAACATTATAGCTAACAAATGTGTGACAGTATTCCAAAAGTGCAAAGCTAAGAGATTCTATCCTGTATCTTTGAAACTGAAAAGAGGATTTCAAAAAGTATGGTTACACACCACTCGTGCAATATGTACAAAAGAGGACCTTGCACGAAAATAAACTGTCTACTGCAGGTCATAAGAGACAAATTATCCTATTGACAGGACAACAACCTGATAAGATAATGTTCTGATTGGTATACAGTGCATCATGCACTTCTTATAACTTTCGCAGCCTTCAATACCTTTAGAACGAGGGAGTCCTCACATAAATGCATAGAACAAGCACTTGGCAAAAGACAACAAAGCAGAAAGATAAATTGGTTCTCAATGATATGGGGATACCACATGCAATAAAATGCAAAACAGTTGATCACAACAACAAGACAATACAATTAATATAACAGAAACATACTTACTTGTTTGGGGCATTCAGATTCAACGACTTCATCACCAGTTACCATAGCTCCTATCACATTCTTATTCACGTCCATTTCTACTTGCTGGATCTAAAGGAAACATTAAAGCTAACAAATGTGTGACAGTATTACAAAAGTGCAAAGCTAAGAGATTCTATCCTGTAACTTTCAAACTGAAAAGAGGATTTCAAAAAGTATGGTTACACACCACTCGCACAATATGTACAAAAGAGGACCTTACACGGTAATAAACTGTCTACTGCAGGTCATAAAGAAGAGACAAGTTCTCCTATTGACAGGACAACTACCTGATAAGATATCGTTCTGATTGGTATACAGTGCATCATGCACTTCTCATAAGTTTCACAGCCTTCAATACCTTTAGAACAAGGCAGTCCTCACATAAATGCATAGAACAAGCACTTGGCAAAAGACAACAAAGCAGAAAGATAAATTGGCTCTCAATGATATGGGGATACCACATGCAATAAAATGCAAAACAGTTGATCACAACAACAAGACAATACAATTAATATAACAGAAACATACTTACTTGTTTGGGGCATTCAGATTCAACGACTTCATCACCAGTTACCATGGCTCCTATCACATTCTTATTCACGTCCATTTCTACTTGCTGGATCTAAAGGAAACATTATAGCTAACAAATGTGTGACAGTATTCCAAAAGTGCAAAGCTAAGAGATTCTATCCTGTAACTTTCAAACTGAAAAGAGGATTTCAAAAAGTATGGTTACACACCACTCGCACAATATGTACAAAAGAGGACCTTACACGGTAATAAACTGTCTACTGCAGGTCATAAAGAAGAGACAAGTTCTCCTATTGACAGGACAACTACCTGATAAGATATCGTTCTGATTGGTATACAGTGCATCATGCACTTCTCATAAGTTTCACAGCCTTCAATACCTTTAGAACAAGGCAGTCCTCACATAAATGCATAGAACAAGCACTTGGCAAAAGACAACAAAGCAGAAAGATAAATTGGCTCTCAATGATATGGGGATACCACATGCAATAAAATGCAAAACAGTTGATCACAACAACAAGACAATACAATTAATATAACAGAAACATACTTACTTGTTTGGGGCATTCAGATTCAACGACTTCATCACCAGTTACCATGGCTCCTATCACATTCTTATTCACGTCCATTTCTACTTGCTGGATCTAAAGGAAACATTATAGCTAACAAATGTGTGACAGTATTCCAAAAGTGCAAAGCTAAGAGATTCTATCCTGTATCTTTGAAACTGAAAAGAGGATTTCAAAAAGTATGGTTACACACCACTCGTGCAATATGTACAAAAGAGGACCTTGCACGAAAATAAACTGTCTACTGCAGGTCATAAAGAGACAAATTATCCTATTGACAGGACAACAACCTGATAAGATAATGTTCTGATTGGTATACAGTGCATCATGCACTTCTTATAACTTTCGCAGCCTTCAATACCTTTAGAACGAGGGAGTCCTCACATAAATGCATAGAACAAGCACTTGGCAAAAGACAACAAAGCAGAAAGATAAATTGGTTCTCAATGATATGGGGATACCACATGCAATAAAATGCAAAACAGTTGATCACAACAACAAGACAATACAATTAATATAACAGAAACATACTTACTTGTTTGGGGCATTCAGATTCAACGACTTCATCACCAGTTACCATAGCTCCTATCACATTCTTATTCACGTCCATTTCTACTTGCTGGATCTAAAGGAAACATTAAAGCTAACAAATGTGTGACAGTATTACAAAAGTGCAAAGCTAAGAGATTCTATCCTGTAACTTTCAAACTGAAAAGAGGATTTCAAAAAGTATGGTTACACACCACTCGCACAATATGTACAAAAGAGGACCTTACACGGTAATAAACTGTCTACTGCAGGTCATAAAGAAGAGACAAGTTCTCCTATTGACAGGACAACTACCTGATAAGATATCGTTCTGATTGGTATACAGTGCATCATGCACTTCTCATAAGTTTCACAGCCTTCAATACCTTTAGAACAAGGCAGTCCTCACATAAATGCATAGAACAAGCACTTGGCAAAAGACAACAAAGCAGAAAGATAAATTGGCTCTCAATGATATGGGGATACCACATGCAATAAAATGCAAAACAGTTGATCACAACAACAAGACAATACAATTAATATAACAGAAACATACTTACTTGTTTGGGGCATTCAGATTCAACGACTTCATCACCAGTTACCATGGCTCCTATCACATTCTTATTCACGTCCATTTCTACTTGCTGGATCTAAAGGAAACATTATAGCTAACAAATGTGTGACAGTATTCCAAAAGTGCAAAGCTAAGAGATTCTATCCTGTAACTTTCAAACTGAAAAGAGGATTTCAAAAAGTATGGTTACACACCACTCGCACAATATGTACAAAAGAGGACCTTACACGGTAATAAACTGTCTACTGCAGGTCATAAAGAAGAGACAAGTTCTCCTATTGACAGGACAACTACCTGATAAGATATCGTTCTGATTGGTATACAGTGCATCATGCACTTCTCATAAGTTTCACAGCCTTCAATACCTTTAGAACAAGGCAGTCCTCACATAAATGCATAGAACAAGCACTTGGCAAAAGACAACAAAGCAGAAAGATAAATTGGCTCTCAATGATATGGGGATACCACATGCAATAAAATGCAAAACAGTTGATCACAACAACAAGACAATACAATTAATATAACAGAAACATACTTACTTGTTTGGGGCATTCAGATTCAACGACTTCATCACCAGTTACCATGGCTCCTATCACATTCTTATTCACGTCCATTTCTACTTGCTGGATCTAAAGGAAACATTATAGCTAACAAATGTGTGACAGTATTCCAAAAGTGCAAAGCTAAGAGATTCTATCCTGTAACTTTCAAACTGAAAAGAGGATTTCAAAAAGTATGGTTACACACCACTCGCACAATATGTACAAAAGAGGACCTTACACGGTAATAAACTGTCTACTGCAGGTCATAAAGAAGAGACAAGTTCTCCTATTGACAGGACAACTACCTGATAAGATATCGTTCTGATTGGTATACAGTGCATCATGCACTTCTCATAAGTTTCACAGCCTTCAATACCTTTAGAACAAGGCAGTCCTCACATAAATGCATAGAACAAGCACTTGGCAAAAGACAACAAAGCAGAAAGATAAATTGGCTCTCAATGATATGGGGATACCACATGCAATAAAATGCAAAACAGTTGATCACAACAACAAGACAATACAATTAATATAACAGAAACATACTTACTTGTTTGGGGCATTCAGATTCAACGACTTCATCACCAGTTACCATGGCTCCTATCACATTCTTATTCACGTCCATTTCTACTTGCTGGATCTAAAGGAAACATTATAGCTAACAAATGTGTGACAGTATTCCAAAAGTGCAAAGCTAAGAGATTCTATCCTGTATCTTTGAAACTGAAAAGAGGATTTCAAAAAGTATGGTTACACACCACTCGTGCAATATGTACAAAAGAGGACCTTGCACGAAAATAAACTGTCTACTGCAGGTCATAAAGAGACAAATTATCCTATTGACAGGACAACAACCTGATAAGATAATGTTCTGATTGGTATACAGTGCATCATGCACTTCTTATAACTTTCGCAGCCTTCAATACCTTTAGAACGAGGGAGTCCTCACATAAATGCATAGAACAAGCACTTGGCAAAAGACAACAAAGCAGAAAGATAAATTGGTTCTCAATGATATGGGGATACCACATGCAATAAAATGCAAAACAGTTGATCACAACAACAAGACAATACAATTAATATAACAGAAACATACTTACTTGTTTGGGGCATTCAGATTCAACGACTTCATCACCAGTTACCATAGCTCCTATCACATTCTTATTCACGTCCATTTCTACTTGCTGGATCTAAAGGAAACATTAAAGCTAACAAATGTGTGACAGTATTACAAAAGTGCAAAGCTAAGAGATTCTATCCTGTAACTTTCAAACTGAAAAGAGGATTTCAAAAAGTATGGTTACACACCACTCGCACAATATGTACAAAAGAGGACCTTACACGGTAATAAACTGTCTACTGCAGGTCATAAAGAAGAGACAAGTTCTCCTATTGACAGGACAACTACCTGATAAGATATCGTTCTGATTGGTATACAGTGCATCATGCACTTCTCATAAGTTTCACAGCCTTCAATACCTTTAGAACAAGGCAGTCCTCACATAAATGCATAGAACAAGCACTTGGCAAAAGACAACAAAGCAGAAAGATAAATTGGCTCTCAATGATATGGGGATACCACATGCAATAAAATGCAAAACAGTTGATCACAACAACAAGACAATACAATTAATATAACAGAAACATACTTACTTGTTTGGGGCATTCAGATTCAACGACTTCATCACCAGTTACCATGGCTCCTATCACATTCTTATTCACGTCCATTTCTACTTGCTGGATCTAAAGGAAACATTATAGCTAACAAATGTGTGACAGTATTCCAAAAGTGCAAAGCTAAGAGATTCTATCCTGTATCTTTGAAACTGAAAAGAGGATTTCAAAAAGTATGGTTACACACCACTCGTGCAATATGTACAAAAGAGGACCTTGCACGAAAATAAACTGTCTACTGCAGGTCATAAAGAGACAAATTATCCTATTGACAGGACAACAACCTGATAAGATAATGTTCTGATTGGTATACAGTGCATCATGCACTTCTTATAACTTTCGCAGCCTTCAATACCTTTAGAACGAGGGAGTCCTCACATAAATGCATAGAACAAGCACTTGGCAAAAGACAACAAAGCAGAAAGATAAATTGGTTCTCAATGATATGGGGATACCACATGCAATAAAATGCAAAACAGTTGATCACAACAACAAGACAATACAATTAATATAACAGAAACATACTTACTTGTTTGGGGCATTCAGATTCAACGACTTCATCACCAGTTACCATAGCTCCTATCACATTCTTATTCACGTCCATTTCTACTTGCTGGATCTAAAGAAAACATTAAAGCTAACAAATGTGTGACAGTATTCCAAAAGTGCAAAGCTAAGAGATTCTATCCTGTAACTTTCAAACTGAAAAGAGGATTTCAAAAAGTATGGTTACACACCACTCGCACAATATGTACAAAAGAGGACCTTACACGGTAATAAACTGTCTACTGCAGGTCATAAAGAAGAGACAAGTTCTCCTATTGACAGGACAACTACCTGATAAGATATCGTTCTGATTGGTATACAGTGCATCATGCACTTCTCATAAGTTTCACAGCCTTCAATACCTTTAGAACGAGGGAGTCCTCACATAAATGCATAGAACAAGCACTTGGCAAAAGACAACAAAGCAGAAAGATTAAGACGTGCTGCATGAAGGAAAAGAAACCTAACTAGACGCATGACGTACTTATCTCGGCAAGAACCCGACCTCCAAACGTGTTCTATAGCCATATTGTCAGTAAAATTGAGAATCTGAGAATCTATATGTTAAATCTTTCGTCTTTGTGAACTGCAGAAAATTGTTGATTGCTAAAGTCTTTCTATATTTGCTTTTTTGCGGAGGAGGTGTGTATTATCTTACTGAATCTTTTAGGAATTTTGTGGCACTGCAGTTTTAAGATAAGGGGTGTCTTCCTTTGCTTTTCTTGCAAATTCTTTCTCTGACAAATGTGCTCCCATTACTGTAAGCGATGTATTGTAATCATCATGATGATTGGTAGGTGTATTACATCCATTAATATAATGTAGATTTGGCAGGTTTCTTTGCATGCATAGAAATTTTTCAATTGACAATCATTTCTATATTCCACGAAAATAAACTGATAGCATCAGTTCCAAGATTGTGTGAATTACTAAGTACCTTGTGAGACAATTTTCTTTTCCTTCTTTCCTATAATGAATAAACTGTAATTTAATGAAGCAGTACTATTTTTTCGTAGCCGGATGGAAAAGATTTAGTTAATGAAACTGATATTGACAACAGTGATGCAGACGCCCCTCCTTTGGCCTGTGTTTATGACCCACTACCGGAGGTTATTTCTTTAATTATTTCTTTGTTGTTTATTACGTCTTCGGCCATATGAAGTAGCTATAGATGTTTCCTGTGTTCACGTGTGTCTTTCCTACCTTATAGATACTAGCTGATTTCAAAATTTCTGAGAGGGCATTTCATGACAACGGAACAGACGTAGTGGTTATTGATCCTGAGGTACATGTAGTTAAAATACAATGGCTTTCCGGAAATTAAAAGTGATCCTGCTTTAACTTTTTTTTCAATCACTAAAATTTATTTTGCATGGAAAATATTCTAGAGTACATGATGTATTTTTTTTTTTAAATTTCGTTACTCATAATCTTTTCTACTGTGGTTAAGGAAAGTACACCCGATAGATCATTTTGTTCAAGCAGGGTAAACCAAAAGCATAATCATCTTTTCTGTGACTTTTCCCAGGATGATTTCAAAGGTTCATTCATAAACGATTCTGGTTTGTTTGGTGATATGCCAGATGTGATTGATACAGATGACGAAAAACATATCCCAACATATTCGGGTATGTTTGGTGATATGCCAGATGTGCTTGATGAAGATGACGAGAAATATATTCCAACTTTTTCAGTAAGTTGTTTAAAACAGTTGCAATGCTATTATAAATATTATGACAATAATAATTATCATCATTATTATTACAGTATTTGCTGACATTTATAGACTTTCTTTTTTTATCTAAAGTTATTAAAGTTATTTGGCTACTTTGGAAACGTTAAAGTTACAGCTTGTGTATGTAGGAGAAACAAACAGCAAATAGATTGCAGTAACTAGACCACACCTCTAGTTGTGATCGATTAAAAAGACTTTGATAAAACAAACATAAACGAGTATTCTTGATTCTTTCAAAGATCCCAGCAACTTCTTCTATAAAAGTCCTAGAATAGTCATCTGAACTACTCGTTGGGAGGATTATATTTCTTTTTATTCTCAGATTCAGTGATTGCACAGGCCCATAAACCGACACTTAAGTTAAATATACACAACAGTATGGGGTGCCCATGTTAGAGCTTGATAACTCAGGGTGGCCACTAGTCCTGGAAAGTCCTGGAAAACACTCCTTGAAAGTTGATAAATTTTGAAAAAGTCCTGGATTTTCATTTTTGTAGTAGATACTTTATAGTAATTCAGTATTTCGGATCTTTTCTACGATGGCCCATAACTGCCACGGCAGAAGAAAATTGTTCACGGGAAAAGAAAGTAGCCCATGGAAAAATAATGACTCACGGCAAAAGAAAATTGCTATAACGGCAAAAATGAAAGTTGTTAAATTGGTAGCTAAAGTAACGTGTTTGTTTTGGTGGTCCGAATGGAAGCACGTGTTGCGTCATAATAAATTATAATCACTATCATGTTACAAGTGAATTGATCGTTATTGCTCAGTGATACTGATAAGTGATACTGTTGATGATAAAGGCATGAAAAATTTTGTAGGTAGGTAGGTTAAATGTATTTTTCCATGGAGTCAGGGAAATGCTAACTCTGTGATGGGCTTTAGCATTAACGAACGTTTGCTGGAATATGAATTTAATATGAAAAGCAATAGATTTTACGCATACATGATTTTAAGGCAAAAAGTGAAGCGAAGAAAGTCAAAATCAACGTTCCATCGACGAATAACTTACATTAACAAAAGCATTACTGATCGCAGTAGTTGACATATTTTCCACTTGTTTATAAGAATCTTTCGTGTATCGAATAGGCTATGTGAAATTCCTCAAAGAGTTTCAGTTCATAAGGCCACTCGCTACCTTCACTGCTTGCGCAAAATATATGCAGAAGTGAAAAAATGTAAAAACTAGGTCTTTTTGTCATTATTATGTCTTCGTGATTATTTTTCGTTCTCAGTTAAAGCAGGCAGTTATAAAACAAAAGAAAATGCTCGAAGATAATCAGACTTCCGCAATCAAGTTTCCCTATAGAAAGTCTCCATCCGTTACCTTAGTGATTTTCATTTTGTGCAGTCATTACAATCATAAAATATTAGTTTTATATCATGATAACGTTAATGAGCAAAGAATTTCTTTTTCTTTTCTTTTGTTTTTTGTTGTTTTATTCTACATAACGTTTTATCGTTTGTATACTTATTATACTGTATACGCAAGTCCTAAAACATTCACTTTTTTAACCCTTTGGCTACCAAACTGATTTTGGAAAATGAGGTAAAAAATGACCACACTTCAATTAATGATAAATAAATCTTCAACACTTGATGCAAAGGATGTACATATATATATTTTCTAAAACCTATGACATTGAAGATTACAAAAATCAAAAACATAAATTCGAAAAAATATTTTGCTGCCGTCAGCATTTCTTCAAGTTCTTGAGAAATTTCAAAATTTTTAAAGTGCAAATAATTTTTTCGAATTTGAATGTGAATAACTCCTAAAGTTAATGTCCAAACTTTATGAATTTTGGCAAAAAGTTAGTGTAACTATATGTAAATAACACCTCCAAAGTATAGCTTCAACAAAGAATTTTTGATGATGTCAGCAAGAATCATATATTGACTGCCAAAGTTCAGTTTCTTTGTAAAAAATTGTTTCTTATCATGGAAAATATGAACAATGAAAGAGTCAATAAAAAATACAAAACACATAAAGAAGCCCTACAAATTTGATAAATAAATCTCTAATTTATGAGTCCTTTTATATGATATGTCTGAAAACAAGCTTTGCAAATAAACTTGTTGCACTTTTCGCAAAAATTGCTCGTTTTTTTTCGGGATTGTTTTCCATGTTTGTCTCTTTTATAACCACAGTGTATGCAGACTTTCCTCTCTGGATGCTTAGAGCTTGCAAAATGCAAAACATTATCTGTTAGTAATTTCTGAAAAATCTCTAATGGCTCTTTCAAACTCGAAAATGTCCTACTAGGACCAGGTAGTTCAAGATATTGTCTTTGACTGTTAGGGTTATCAAAGCTGCCTACCAATTCAACCCAGCTATGTGCTGCACTCGCACTACGAGTATGTTGATTGACTCCTCGACCACGACTACTTCCACGCTGATTGACTCCACGGCCACGACCACGCTGATTACCTTTACTACTACCACGACCACGCTGATTACCTTTACTACCACCACGACCACGCTGATTGCTTTTAGGACCACATCTACGTTGATTCACATTGCTACCTGGACCATGTTCGAAATTGTTAGAAGCAGCTTCTGGCCCTGGTTGATTACTTTCAATGTGACTCAAAGTATTATCTTGTTTATCGTCACCATCAATTTGACTGCAGAGTGTTGCTTGTTGCTGTACTTCTGTTTCAGCATTCACAGTATGATCTTCAGCATTATGCTCACAAACAGACTATAAATTTCGAAAGAAGCAGAAAAAAAAATAAATTAGTTCACTGTAAACAGAGAAACTTACAATAATAATACAAATAACAAACCTGAACTATATTGCTGACATCTTCACCAGACTCGATAACATTGGTTCTTGGTTCAATATCTGGAAAATCCTCAAACATTCTATCACCGCAACAATCATTAAATGTCAATTCATCATCACTTTCACTAGAACTAGAGTCAATTTCAGAGAATTCTTCATCATCTGAGGCAGTCACAAAGAGTAAAGCTTCTTCTAAAGATACATGTCTTGATCTGGACGCCATTTTACAACTAATGAAGTCTCTTGAAAATCTTCAGCTCAATTATAAACTTTGTATATAATATTGACCAATGAGATTTAATTATTTTCAATTCTCGATACTTCAAGACTGCTTGTAGAGAAAATTAGCTTTCCAAAGTATCTATTTGTCTAGATATCATGATTTGAAGCCTGGGGGGTCGTTAACGACCCCCTTTGTAGCCAAAGGGTTAACAGGACAGCGCTGAAGATGTTAGTGACGACAATGACGCCACGTACGTGCCACTTCCCTCCGAATCTCTTTCTGAAACAACCGAATCGGAAGCTGATGAAGGTGTCTCCAAAGTAGATGTGTCACGTGATAACGTAATTCAGGAGGCAAGTGAACTAAAACCCAAAACCAAAACTGAAAAAAAACGCGTGCTATGTCAGGAAAGCACCGAGCTAAAGGACATTGTTGTGGCGACAAACAGCAACACCAAAGAAAAAAGGATTTGGGATAAAATTCAAGTGTGCATGTTTTGTTCCTCAAAAGTTTCCAAGATTGCAAGACACTTGTTAAGTATGCATAAAAATGAAATAGAAGTAGCTGAAATCTTGGCAATTGAAAAGAATTCATCGGATTCAGTAACTGTAGCAAGACAAAAGAAGGCAGAACGACACCGGCTTCTGAGCAAACTGAGGAAAAGAGGTAATTTTAACCATAATATGGACGTATTAAAGGAGAAAAGGGGATGGTTACTTGTAGAAAAACGACCTAATAGTGAACAGCCTTACACAAATTTCCTTCCATGTGAATACTGTCTGGGTTTTTACCATAAGAGAGATTTGAGGAGCCATCACAAAAGATGTGCTGAAAAACCCGTGCATTTAAAAGTGAACAAAGGAAGTATTCAGTCATCTGCAAGCATGCTTCTTTACACGCCTGAAACTTCATCACCTTATTTAACTAGCATAATCAGTAAGATGAAAGTTGATGATGTGTCACTATGCGTAAAATCAGATCGCCTCATTATCCAGTATGGTAATAAGATGTGTCTAAGACTGCGTAAAGAAGGGGACCAACAATACCACATAAGCAACAAGATGAGAGAATTGGCTAGGCTCGTTTTAGAGACAAGAAAATGCTGTGCTGATGTTAAGTCACTACGGGATTGCCTTGATCCAAGACATTTTGGCTTTGTTGTCGAAGCCGCAACAGAATTAGCGGGTTGGAATGATGAAGATGCAACCATGGCAACTCCTTCAATCGGAATAAAATTGGGTCATTCTTTAAAGAAATGCGCAAAAATCTTGAAGGGCGAAGGCATTCGCAACTGCTCGCGAACACTAAGAAATCAAGCTGATAACTTCACTACGTTGGTTGAACTCTCATGGAATGATGAAATAAGCAGAGTTGCTAGAACTGAATTGGAGCAGCGGAAGTGGAACGCACCTAAACTACTTCCTCTGACTTCAGACCTGCAAAGCCTTCGAAAAAATCTTAAAAATGTGATTTCGTCATCGATCTTAACATTGGGGAATGATAACACTGACACTGTGGCGTATCGGAATCTCTGTACAGCAGTTTTGACTACAATTATTTTGTTTAATCGACGAAGAGCTGGAGAACCTTCTTTACTCACATTAAACGATTTTCTAGAAAAGTTAACTAATCAAACCATCATTAATGACGAAATTAAACAAAGTCTTACCGAATTTGAACAGCAGCTATGTTCCTCATTCAAAAGAATAGAAATTCGTGGAAAACGAGGAAGAAAAGTCCCCTTGCTCCTTACTAAAGAAATGGAGAAAGGAATCCAACTTCTAATTGATTTACGAGCTGGCGTCGGCACAAATCCAGAAAATCCTTTCGTTTTTCCAGTTATTGGTAATGGATCAGTTAAAAACGTCCGAGGTCCTGATGCGGTCCGGAAGCACGTCAGAATGTGCAACCTACAACATCCTGAAGCTATTTATTCCACAAATCTCAGAAAGCATATTGCAACAATGAGTCAACTCATAAGTCTGGAAGAAAATGAATTGGAACTTCTAGCAAATTTTTTAGGACATGATATTAGCATTCATAGACAATATTATCGCCTTCCTGAAAATACCCTTCAAGTTGCCAAAGTAAGTAAGCTGATGATGTTGATGGAGGCTGGTGGAGTTGGAAAGCAACACGGGAAGACCTTGGATGAAATTGAAGTTAATTTAGATGGTAAAAAATGTCCATTGTTTATGCTTTTGATTTCCTTCGTTGATTTTTCAGGATTCTTTCTTAATATTAAAACTGAAAATATGGCGATTACTTGGTGTAATATTAAAATTCTAACTATTTTAGAGCTTGTTCCAGATGAAAAAATAAGCGAAAAAGAGTGTGCTGCCGTACCTAATGATATTCCCCCTGTAGAAGATGAATCAGGTCAGCGATGATAAATTATATTGATAATATTTAATGTCCTCTTTACTTTTTCATTGTGTTTAAAGTTTTTATCACGAATGTTTTTATAGTCTTTTGCCTGAACTCAGTCTTTATCAAGAAGTATATAAGAGAAATAATTCAAGTGGTTCTAATGAAACCTGTTTGTGAGTTAATGGTGAAAGTGGAATGCTTGGTTATGCTTTGTTCTTTCCTCAAACATTTCATGTTTATTGAAAGACAATCGCTTTTAGGATTCGCCACCCTTCCCACATTTTATAAGGTTCGGAAATATACCAAAGTTTCTTGTAATGACGTTCGACCAAACTACCTTAAATTAAACTATCTTTATGTTGCCAAACTTCGCAACTTTAAAGGACTGTTTGCAAAACAGCCAAATTTTCTTCCCGCCAAAATTTCTTCTCTTACCATACAATGACATAGAAAGTAATAATAAAAAAAATTCTTAGTGAAGTCTGAGCTTAATCGAACGTGCTTCAAACTTTCTTCAAACGATCTGTTTTGGTTTAAGTACTGTTAATCTTGATATTAGGTGAAGTAAAAATTTGACCAAATATTGCTTTTCTAGATCAAAGCAGTGGAAGTGATACTGACGAAAATAAGATAACGAGTGGCAGGCTTAGGAGTAAACCTTCGAAAAGTCAAGGTAAATGCTCTACATAAGTAAAGATATTAGTATTATCTAGTGTATTGAAAAGGGAATGTATTAATTGGTCTTCTTCTAATTCCGTAAAGCTGAATTTCATTTTATTTTTCACTAGGGAAAAAGACATGGTCAGAACCTGACAAAGAAATAATCCGAAAGGATCTGGATAAATATTTCCGAAACGGCAAATGCCCTGGTGCGCAGGAGATTTTAAAGATGGTGGGAAATCACCCTGAGAATTTTGAAGGGAGAAGCTGGAGAGACATTAAATACTATGTTAACAACTATCACCAAGCACAAAAAAGGAAAGGAAAGAGCAAGAAGTGAGAAAGACTAAAATAGCCGATATTTCAGTTTAGACTGGTTATTGTTCCTATTTTGTTGTATATATAAGAACAAAAAGTATAAAGAATTTATCCACAGTTAGCTATGTTTTCGTTTATGATTCTTGTTTTCAGATATAATAACATACCCATACTCTCCTTTTTAACTGTAAGATAAGTTTTCGTATTCTAAGAAGCGGTGAAAATATACCAAGTCCGTCCTCGAATAAGTTATATACACAAGTTGAATAAACTCCACAACAGCATAAAAAAACTTTCTAGAGGGTATTAGCGGTTCTCCGTTGTATGAAAATACTGAAGGGTGCTTCGTAGATGCATAGAGGATGTTTAACAGATTTTGAAAAAATAAGGGTAAAACACTTCGTGTGTAAAAATAATGAAACGGAGGACCAGGTATGTATATATTTTTTTTGAATTTTCTTTCCGATATCTTTGAACTAAGTCCTCTAATTGCAGAAATAACCCTTAAAGATTTCGAGGACGTGTGTTTGGGTCCTCACTTGCTTAAAAGTCCTCGGCTTCATTTGTGAAACACAGACAAGTCCTCGTTTTGATACCTTTTCAAACCCACACACACACACAACTCAAAATGTCTTGCTACACCCCTGTATTGCCCCTATCAAATTTCAGTTTAGTTGTACCATATGCAACATCCTGAAGGATCCCACTCATAAATATGAAATGAAGGAAGTGTTCACATTTTTGTAAGTTCAATTTGTTCCGAAGAAATCGATTTTTTGAAGGCAAGCTGAGTCCAGTTTTTTTTTTATTTCCAATTCCTTGCCTGGTCAACACAGTATTTTGAGCACTTGAACCATTGTTGCAGTTGTTATTTACTATATTTTTCATGATCAACCAAAGACAAAATAACCATCTTTGCCATTGAATCACTCTCTGAAAAATATAGAAGCAAGATGACAAATTTCTTCTGGAATCCCTTCTTCATTTTCTGAGTCACTACTTGTTTCAAGAATAGACGAAATCAAATAGAGTCGCTAAATTTTTGTCGAAACATTTGTTCTTGTTCTTTGTACTTTTTTTTCAAATATCTTTTTGTAGAATCCGCAATGTCTTGAATGCCTTTTCTTTTCAAGTTAAACCTAATAGGGCTCGTTTTCAGCGTTCGAGCTAGCATGTCAGCAGTTTTGTCTGATTCATCTAAGGCAGTTAGAGGAATGAATATGGACACGTAGTCAGGGTCGTTAAGGTCGTCATCTTTGTCATCTTCCTCACTCTCAGGTTCTTGTGGATCCATTGCTTCCTTTACCTCTTTCATATGCTTGTAACATAATCCACTTCCAACAGGGAATGAAATAAGAAACTTTTGCTCAATGAATTTACATAGCTCAATAGAGGCTGCCATCACAGGTAATTTTTTTTCTTTTGCATTGTTTCAATAGGATGATCAGGGTGCTTGCAGAGTGTACTAGGTTTGAACCATATACCTAAAATTAAGAAATAAAAGTTATCCTTAAATATTGATCTTTCAGTGTTTCTGAGAAATCTTTTTGGTAGAAACTATGACGTGTGACCAAATGTAAAGTTCAAGTAATGACCTTTTACATATATATGGTGCTGACATATTTCATCATCATCATTCAATGTCTTTCCTAGTCTATTCTCAACAAGTTTCCTTTCATTCCAGTTCTCTGCATTCTCTCTGAGATTTTTAGCTAGCTTCAAATCTTTAAAATGCCTTTCTACTGGGTCTTTTAACTCTTTTATCTTGTATAATTTAACCACCGGGGTTTTCATTCTGGTAAAAGGCCCACGGTATGTGTCCTTTAAACAACAATTTTCCAATATCTTAGATAGAGGCATGATCAGGAAACACCTTGGATCCTAAAAAAAGTTTAGGTGACTATTAGATAAGATAATAAATAGAATTATAAATATAGAAACTTTTCATTTAGAATTCAAAGACTTATTTTAAACTGATTTTATCAACAATAGATTATACTAGTGCCTTGCTGGAATATTGCTGGAATATTGCTGGAATATTATTTAATACAAAGTTTATATTTCAAGAGTTCAATACTTCTTTAATTATACCTCAGCTTCTGATATACTACATATTTAGTTTAACTCTAAAATGAAATAAAGTAATATGTAATGTTTGCAATGCTTACCTTGTGTGAAACTCCTGAGAGCTAACCATAATTTGAAACTTAGCTTTTACTAGCAATATCTTGTCTTCTTTTTCTTTTCATTCAAAAAAATAAAACTGTTGCATTTATTGCTACATTGGTTTATTTTTTCCTTCATTTTAAGTAGGTTTCATTCAATCATAAAATCAATTGAATTTCACCATAAAAGGAAACAAATTTCTACATATTTTTGAAGATGAAAACCTTATACAATTATTGCAGAGTGTAGCTTTTTAGTGGAACGGAGCTCATTTGGCAAGATCAAATATTGTCATCAAAATACTAACAGAGAGATGCATTTCGGCTGCCGTAACTCGATGAACCCTACAGGGTCATACAAAAAGTGCAATTTGGCTCACTTACATCAGATTTCCCAAGTAGAATTCGGTCAGATAATACCTTGAATGCACGAGCAAAAACATTTTCAAAGTATGGCTTTTAGGCAAATTTTCCCGTTTCTACGGTACATGGACTGCTTACCAAAATGCAAAGTTGTCATTCTTAGAGTTAAGTAGACATTTTTCCCCTTTCCCCGGGAAGGCTTTGCTTTGCTTTGAGGTTTGTTTCTGGGAAACCAATGCCTTCATGCTATTAAGTTGTGGATGGGAATATATTGTTTGTTGACCTTTTTGAAGATCTCTCATATTCTAGATAAAAGTAAGGCTTCTAAACTTTTCAAAGCACACTAAAATTATTTGTTGACTGAGCATCAATGTGCTCAACAGCTGTGTTGTGTGCTAGGAATATCCATACCATCCATACATATTTCTTATCCATTCCTTTTACTACTACGTTTCAGCCATTTTTATTTAGCCTTTTGTGTTTTTTGAACCACTGGCTCAAGAAAGAGTTTATTTCCGTACAACAAACCGAACTAGTCTGCACAACATCATTTGCAATGAGACCACTTTTACACCCACAAAGTTTTGTTAATTGGTCCTTAGAGATTTTGAATTCTTATTGCTAGTTTGAAATGTAGCGTATTGGGCTTTATTTACCCTCTGTAGAAAAAAATTGACCTTTATCATTTCTAATGTAATCCACTCACAAATTGAACTGCTTAACAACAAAAAGTGTTAACAACAATTACCTTTATACCTGAAATGGCGGAAAATTATTGTCTGATTTGTTATTCAATATATATACGGGGAGAGCGGGGCGATTAATCTGTAATAACTCTGATTTTTGTACACCCTGATCATGTAAACAAAGATTTCTGTTGGTTAAAAAAGTTGTACGATATTTGTGAAGCAATCGATTTCACTATCAAAACATTCGAAAAGTCCATTCAAATTATTTGATTGGCTAAAAAATATCGCATAATTTTGGTAAACCAATCAAATAATTCGAATGGACTTTTCGATGTTTTAATAAATTCATTTTCAATTTGTTTAATATTTCTTGAGTTGTTCATTTCAATATTTGAATGTCTATTTCTTTGAATTCCTACTTTCAATCATCAACCTTTTTACCATATAATTAACTACGTTCGGGCTATTTTGAAATTTTTTCAATGAACCTCGGGGCTATTAATCCCAAATCACCCTTGAAACCATGTTATTACTAGTACTAATAATTTGTCTGTTGGTTTTACTATTTCAGGTGTATAAGGCATTATCAAGAGTAATTGATATCAATTTATGAATTGAAACAAATCACTATAGTCGTGGAATATCTGGTACACTTGAAACAATGGAACTGCTGTACCAAGACATGAGTAACAAATGTGACATGTTGGAAATTTCCAGCATATGTGGTCAGGGAAGATTGATTCAAATCGGTTACTGTTCATTTGAAAGGAACATGTGACCAATTCAAGAATGTTTTATGTATACATATATTGAGTTTTGTTGATTGACGTTGAAATTTGCAACATAAAACTGGATGTTGTTCATTATATCTGGGTTAAGTTACCTGAACATTTTGGCAAAGTTTAAAAGATGTCTGTTATGTATTTCTTGTTGGTTTTACTTCCTAGTGTTTCTTTATGTATTCGAAAAAGCTATTTTTTTTATAATAGATCACTTTTATTCATGCTTTTTTTGCGACTATGAATATAGGAATTTCTTGGAATCTGTACTTATGCATAAAAGAACTGGAAATGATTGATTCATAAAGCATTTTGTTTTCCTTCTCTTTTCTATCTCCATCCCACGTTCACAAAATCAAATCTTAAATAAAATCTTAAATAAACGTTATCCGACCTTGTTTTTATTTTTTATTTTGTGATATTAAGTTTTTCATAACTGAAAATTGCTATGGGCCAATTTCTGATAATTTTCATCAAATTACCACATCAAAACAAGGCAAGGGAGCACAGTTTGGTATCTGGACATTTGAAGTAATAAGGTCTTTGATTCGCAATATAACTAAATTGTACATTACATTGATAGGATACATTTCAATAAAACTAACAAAAATTACATATATTCTTTCAGTGGTCCAATTTTCTTTTCGCAGAGTGGTCTCCGTCCGGGATGTTATAGAGTGAAGGTTAAGGGTTAGGATTACGGTTATTTTTTATCTCCATGAGGAAGAGTGAACAGTAAAAAATATTGCCGATACATTATTTAGGGGGATGGTTTGAAAAGGAAATAGCGCCCTTTCAGTTATGGATGCGTATTCATGCACTCAACTCGCTCGTCGGAATTTGTTGAATGAATATCCAGCTTTTACGCATTCCATATTTTCGCTGCTGAACGGGTGATTCCACGCACCCACTTCGCAAACCTTATAATATTGATTAAACGGGGTTTCAGTATAATGCCAATATACAGATAAAGAAATTTTAACCTTAGATTTTTCTATTGTTACACTTGTGTAAACAACCATTTTGATAAGTTCTCACAGTCCTGTTATGGCAAAATAACAATTAAAAGACATCAAGGTTTCAGGCAATGAAAATTAGAAAAAAACTCTTAAATGCTTCAAATAGACCTTTTCAATGGTTTTTCAAAGTTAATTTAGGCCAAAAATACAAAACAAAATACCAGGACAGCCTTTCTGGATCTTTTCTGAAAGTCAAAGAATAGTGCCTTGATAAGAAGAGCTCGAAAAATGAAGAAAAATTAACTAAATCCAATATGGGTTTTTCCAAACTTTAGTCTCATATTAGCTCTTAAATAAGAATATTTGTGTGAATTTGACTATTGATTGTTAAAATTGTGCAGAGGGTTGTTAAACATGCAAGACTAACATAATCATAAGAAAACATTCACTTACCTCATTTACAACTATTTCCAGGCTCCTTTGAAATCAGTACATTTTGCGAAAATTTGCTGCTGGACGTACTTTTGGGCCATGATATTTAGATCATCAATCAAAAGAATTTTCTAACTTTTCAAAAAGGTGAAACTAATATGGCTGTACACTAAGTACACTCATTTTCAGTGATTTTAAGGCACTATACAAAAAAATATGACCTACCAAAAATGCTATCACAAACTTTTTTACAAAAATATTAAAAATGGCTTAAATTTCGTGTCGAAGTAACATGAAAACAGAAATTTTTTGACAGAATTCCTTTTGTTTTCAGCTTTTTCCCTAGAAAATGAACAAATACCGTATTAGCCGGTGTATAGGTCGATAGTCAGGGCGCTGAGACGTAAAAAAAACTGGAAACGAGAGGGACAAATTATTTTTAAGTGAAACTGGTTCGATAGATCGTACTGATCACAAAATTCTTTACCGGACAGTCTGAATTTATTTAAGGACCAATTCCTGGACCTATTTTGGTTTTGATGACGTCATCCATAGGACAAAAAATATAGTTCACCTAAAATTGTTAATGTTTATACCATTCCATAGCATTTCTTGAACTGAACGAAAGTTACGAAAAGGTCGTATAGAAATTATCTGTTTATGCTGAGTTATAAGTGATTGAAAGTCTTTCTATGACGTCATTGCTCATGAAATTTTTGATGAATTGGAATGAAATTCACCGGGTAAAGATCAACACAACACAACGTTATAAGTATACAAAATATATAAACTATTCAGTGTCGCTATCAAACTCATCACTGGAATAAGAATCATCTTCATCGGAGGAAATGTTCTCGCAGTTCACGCAATTACATAACTCGGAACACTTCAAACCATGCGACCTGCAAACACAAGCTCGTATTTTACATTTGGCAGTACAACACCCACAATTTATCAAATTGAGAACATTCTCTGGTTCTGGTGGCAAAAGCATCCACTTAATTTCCAGATTGCCATCAACTATGGACCAGCCATAGCCGTCTGGACTTGGAATTTCTGGAAAATTCTCCAGGGAGCGTTTGATAACGGCTGCCGCAAAAGAAACCCTCTTGCAATGGCACAAAAGTGCCTCTGGTGTCGGCGGCATCTGCTGCGGCTCAGGGGCTTTTGGCTTGCTACAAAACTTAATGTACCTGGCTTCATTTACATCGCTGACAGTTGTTATACCATACAGGTGACAGACGAATTTCTGAAGGTTTGGAAACAACTCTGGATCAAAAGTTAATGAGTCTCCAAGCGCTCTAAATGTTTCCATATATTCAGAAGATTCCATCGTCAACTTTAGAGCTTTTGCTTTTCCCAATCCATGGAACGCACTAGTATAGTCATTGCCAGTAAAGCAGTGAAGTGCTGGTAATGCCAGACAACAACTTTTTCCAATTTTGATAGCCATCTGCTCAATATTCAGTATCCTTCTTGTTGCTCCTGCTCCAATCTTTACAAAGATCCTGACATTGACTTTCCAGTGGAAATATAAAGCATAAATAGCAATGTCAGAATCAACAGTGTGAATGGTAACAGCAGGTGCTCCATTGCGGTGGGCATGTTCAGCGCATAAAAACACTTTGGTGTCTGCCTCTTCTTGGTTGGCTTCCAGAGAATTTTCAGTAACACAATATATCTGCAATAGCAAAATTTGAAGAATGCTCATTTCTGATTAATAACCAAAAAATAGCACAATGAAAAATCACAAGAAAAATAGCAACGATAAGTAATAAAACCTACTTGACTTTCAGTACAGGTTAATTTATAAAATTGTGAGCCAACATTCACGTAAAGGATGCGGTTAGACAGGAGATTTGCAAACTTAGGTGATTGCCACTCTTGTAATAGAAATCTTACAAGGTCTAACTTGTTATTGGCATCGCGTAAGTACTTTTGCCATTGTCTAGGGCACTTTTGATCCCTACGGTATATATTTAAACGAATGGTTCCAGAATCAGCTCTTCGTTTGCGTTCGTGTGATTTAATAGAACCTTCAACATACTGATCTGTAACGAAATAGGTTGTGTGTGCAGGGTGGCTTAAAATGCGGCTAAATAAATTATAGGCTACATCAGCAAAAGTGTCAGTTTCTGTGCTTTCAAGCTGCTGCATTAAGACCATTCTATCGAATATCTGATAATCATTAAGTGAATCTTCAGCTGTCGAACTGAACGTTAGCGATTGAATAGTCATCGATTCAATGGTTGCTGAAAGAATTAAATTCATGTCTTACGTAGATAAGAACTGTATTAGGTCTCTATAGCTAACTAATTGTATAAGAAAAACGTACTCAACAATTTCGATTTAACAGTCTTTACCAAACTGCCATCGGAGAGCCCCAAAGACCAGAGTATCACACTCAATGAATAGCATAATATTTGCTTAAGTGATAAGCCATTTCCACTTTTAGCAACAGCAAACAAGCCTCTCTCGGCTGCCAGCAAGACGGACTTTTCTTTAATTTTGACATTCTTTTTGAAGGATAAATCTCGAAAAGTCTTCAACTTCACTTTTGTAATAGGAGCGTAGAAGTCAACTTTCTTAGAAACAATTCGGTCATTCCAGAATTTAAGGAGTTCCTTTTCACCAATTTGATTTGCTGAAATCATATCCCTCTGCATTTCTGGTTTGGCTTGTACACCAGAACATATGTTTACCAACATCTCCTGTTCAATGGAAAATGGATTACCCCAGTTTGATAAAATGTTGTAAGCAGACTCTACTGACTTCTGGTCAAAACATATCCTAGATGGTCCCAAGTCCTTTGGGGACTGTTCATAAATTCTTTTGTTCAAACCAGCTGTCAGCTGCGAAAGACATTGAGAGATGATATGACTTGTCACCACCCATCTCTGAACTGTTCCTTCTGAAGTGCTATATCCCGTAATACCACCATGACATTTTTGTTCTCTATTAATCGTCTGTTCAATGCATTGATCAGGTGCCACTTTAATAAAATAACCTTTCGCTCGTCTTACAGAAAATTGCCCATCCCTAAAATATATAACTTAACTGTAGTTTCACAGGACCTTAAGTAACCTAAATAAATATTTTTTTCAACTTACTTGAACTGAGCGTAAACGTTTGGATGCGTCTCCCGTAGTTTCATCATATCTGCAAGATACAATGTGCCGAAACAGGAGTAATTAGGTCGATCGTACGCAAAAAACCACGGCAACATCTTTCTGAGAGATGCCAACAAAGTTTCGATCATTTCGACGAATGATAACCAAAACTTTGCAGTTGGCCCAGCATTATCTTTTAACGTCCGTGTGTGCTGTGCCCAGTAACTAGTAAATTCTTCAGTTACCTGGACATTCATCAAATCGTGGAATGATTGCGGGTTGAGCTAAGGATTTCAAAAAGTGATTAACTTTGTAATATGAACTACACACATGGTTCACAATGAAATCATAGTATATTAACCTGTTGCATACACTCATGAAACTCAGACGAAGAAACCAAGTTTTCCAACGTTGGGAAATTGTTATCTTGAAGCCATGAATCAAAGCTTTCAATACGCATTTTTGAGATAGCTATGTATAGGTATTTATAAATCCTCATGGCATTATTATAGTGTTTTCCTGACAAAACTCTTTCAACTGATGATTTGCCTAGAAGTAGTACGAGTAGATAGTATTAAGCATTAAGAATATTATAAGATAATACAAATCTCATTAAAGAACACTACGCACCCAGTAAATCAGCTTCAATAATCCAATCTCTTAGTCCAGCTCCACCAAAATGTTTACCAATTACTGCGAGAAACGCAAATATCGTGTGAAAGCGACCAAGCCTTAGGACTATAAAATCTTTTAGATCAACATGAGCAGGGTTGGAAAGTGTTTCGATAGCTTTTGCGTAAATCGCTTGATCAACGACAACGTCTGTTTCTGTGAGGCCAAGATATTCTGCCTTGCACTTTGACTGTAGCAAAAGCTCTAACACTGTGTCTTTCTTCGTTGGCGAGGAGTTTATTGCAGGTAAGTAAACAACATTATGGACGGAATCATTACACTCTTCCGAAATACTGTAGTTAAAGCCGGTCCAATTTGGTATAGCGTCGTTGAAATTTTTCAATAGCACCCATAAAAAATTTTTAAGTGAACATTCCTGCAAGAGCATCTGTGAATTTGCACCTATTTCCAAATTACTGTAGCTACCACTCGGACTTGCTCTTTTTTTCCCTGAGTACCTGAAAGATACGATGAACACTTGCTCGATGCATTACATAATATTTATAAACATAAAATATATAAAGAATTTTTTCATAAAGTTAATTACATTGCAAGTGTAGATCCCATGGGTCTAAATGAACGTCTCCGTTCTCGCTTAAAAGAGTTTCCCGTACTGTTTTGAACTGACATTGCTGATGGTCGTTGAATGACGATCCCGTTAGTGCAATGCATTGACGTACCGCTCAATGATTCTGGATTGATGTCATTGTTATCCCACACAAAAGTGACGAAGGTATTAGACAATAAAGACCTAGGACAGTAAGACTGCATGCTTTGATTTTCAATGGCCATTTCAGCCAAAGCCGTCTCAAGTGCTGCAACCTGAAAAATGAATACATAATTTCTTGCTTTAAAGTAGAAAAATCGACTACTCAAACTTTTCGTTTGGTATCAGTCGATATCAGTTTTAAAAGTGAGTCACATGTAAGTGACAAATTCACCTCATCATAAGAAATTCCATGCCCTAATCGGTTAAGCCACGTGATGAGTTCTTTGCAACCTGTTTTCCTCTTAACTTACAAGCCCAACTGAACGTGCTTTTTAGTGCGATATTTTCCTCCATGTGCATTGAAGATGATATATTGGCAGAGGCTATCAATAACTACTGTCTTTTTGTTAGAAACAGTTGTTCTGCTACTGACCAATATGTTTCGCATTAGCCTTTCTAAGGACGATGGAAAGATTGTAAAAGATTCCAGTAAAGAGTTTTCATCGGGAGGCCACGAAGTGAACGTTGGTGACAATGAATGTATTTCCTCGCGAATGACAGCACCAACTTCGCATATCTTATCGTCAATGGATCCTACATTGCGATTTTTCAAATCGGTTATCTCCTTACATAGGATTTCGATAATTCGCCCTTTCTCTATGTTTTTATTAAATAAGAACGATTGTCCATACTTTGGTCGCCAACAGTCCACATCATCTTTGTGGCATTGAATGATTCTATCTACTAACGTTCGTTTATCAGGAGTCATAGAAATGCCAGCCTGTTTTTTGTATATATCGAGAAGTTCCTCTGTATCTATAATCTCGAAATTATCAATAACCTTCTCTTTCACAATTTTGGCAACAGAATCAATAACTGTATCAGTAAAAGAGGAAAAATGCTTTAGCGGTCGAGTGTAATCCCGGTAGCATATTCGATGATATTGAAGCTCAAGAGATACAATGCTCTGCCAATCTTACCCAGCAACATCAGCTAGCAAGCTATCATTGTCATTCCTTATTGTGGCGTAATGTTGTAACGTAGTAGCAGTAGTCTCGGTCACACACTTCCCTAAGTCCTCATATCCACCGCCTCGTTTGGATTTTTTTGAAACACCACAGATACAGCAAGTTTCGTCCGCGATGATTTTACCAACAAATTACACAGACATCATCGAGGCCGAATTATTCGAAGTAAGGATTTCTGAGAATAGAAGACATTTGAACAAACCATGACGATCTCTCTTTCGCGCCGACACGCGCCGTGTCTCTATTTCATTCCCAGGCTCAATGTTTTCCTCTTGTAACTTTACTTGGGTGGGTGGGTGTAATTGTCGTAACATTTCTGATGAAATGTAATGGGACTTTCCGCAACATTCGTAGTACTTTTTAATTGACGCAAGATGGACTCATCATTGCGGATGGTGCTAAGATAGAGTATTTGTTACTGATGTTGGCAAAACTGGGGAAAGCTATGCTATTCATTGCGAAAGGTCTATGGAAGTATATTAAAACATAAAAAAATAGGAAAATACCTGGCATTTATTAATTTTGCTAATGAATTTTCTGTCAGACTTTGTAAAGGTAGGTTTGCGTCATAAATATTTTGATGGATAATGCTAGAAAAATTCTTCTCCACACGACTTTTTTTATCAATTATAAAATTTTCCATACTTACAACAATCCAAAGCACTTTTTTGTCTTTTGCACGCACGATGATGAAAGTATTTTCAGAAAGAAATCTTCATTTGCATATTTGCCAGGGGGTACCGTTTTGAAATGTTTACGTCAATTAAGAATTTACAGTTCAGTGATGTTCACATTAAATTATATGTTTTAAAGTTATATTATCAAGTAGCTTTTTAAATTTAATCTACAAGTTTACAATCGATAATAATATCGCCTCATTTTTCCTTGTTTCATTATTGACCCCCGTCTTTGAAATCGAACGTAAAATGGAAATCGACATTCTAAAGAAGGTATCACGAAAATATGGCGTCAAAGATGTGGATTTTTAAAGCATGTTTTTCATCAGATATTTTCGACCTGGATAGCTTTAATAAATAAAATAATTTTGTCCGGTAAGATTTTTCGTGTTGCTTTATAGGTGTATATCACACCTATCAAGCTTTTAATTTGTCCCCCGATTTTGCATAGTTATTGGATTTTTTTACGTCTCAGCGCCCTGACTACGACTTTGTGTATAAGTCGAACAGTGAATATGAAAGTTCAAATATATGGTAGATTGTTAAGCCTGGTGTATAAGTCGAAACTAAACTTGATCATCTTTCATCTGATCAAATTTGGAAAGTGTATAATTTTTTCGCGGCAAAGAAAGCTGGTTTTCTAAACTTGTCATGCATCTATTTTATCAATAATTTGCAGAAGTAATCTACATGAACTCACACCAGCGCGAAAATACAAGAGTGAACATGTGCGTTGAGTTATTTCATGTAATTTGTTATGCTATGTATGATTTTGTTTATCACTTTCTACAACTAAATACATTTCAATGCATGATAATTATATTGATAGCGTTATACACAAAACTACATTAGTTTCCTTGTCTTTTACGAATTATTTAAAATGACCATATTTGGTCAATTTTTGCTGAGACATATTGATTTTACATTTTCTTTTTCCTGCACACCGGACAGGTGCGCAATAATTCATTCATTGTTTGCTTAATTGATTAAGATCAGATTACAGAGGGTGAGTGTAAAACAATTGCAAGAATGATTTTTTAACGATTTTAAGTTTAACGATAATGATAAAAATAACGATGATGAAATTGACCTGATGTATAAGTCGATACCTGACTTAAAGCACTAAATTAACGTAAAAAAATATCGACTTATACACCGGCAAATACGGTATATATCAGTTTGGTAAGATTTTGATAACATTAGTACCACAACCCGCCTGAGTCATAGAAAAAATTCCTTTTAAAGTTTCAAAATCAACTGTCTCAGCAGTCTCCTTGAAATGGATTGACATACTATATGATAGATTGAAATTGTTTTATGGCCAGAACGTGGTGAGTTGATTGCCACAATGCCCTTATCATTTCGAAAATATTTCAAAACAAAAGTTGCTGTCATTATAGATTGTTTTGAAGTCTTAATTAACAAGCCTTCAATTATTAAAGCCAGAAACTTTATGTTTTCACAGTATAAACATCATAATACTGTCATAGTTCCTGATTGGTATCAGCCCTCAAAGAACTATAACATTTGTGTCAAATGCATGGGGCGGAAGGGTCAGTGACAAATACATTACAGAAAACAGTGGGTGTTTGAGAAATTTATTGCCTGGTGACCTGATTCTGGCAGACCGTGGGTTTGACATAGCTGAAAGTGTTGCAATGTACTGGTTGTCATGAATAGATGTTGAGACTACACGCCGAATTGCATCGTTAAGAATTCATGTTGAAAGAGGTATTGGGTTATTATGCAATAAGCTTAAGTTTAAACTTCTACAAAGTATTCTCCCTTTGGACTAATTCATTAAAAGGGAAGATGATTTAACCACCATTGATAAAATTACCATGGTGTGGTCAAGTTTGACTAATTTATGCAACTCTGTAGTACCCTTAGAGTAGTAATCTACTATTGACCCAGTTTGATGTTTACATAGAATAATAGAGGAACTTTTTGAGTGGAAAGAACAATGGTTTTAAACACAACAATATTGTTAATTTTGAACTTCATGAACTGATATATATACAGAGTACAAATTAATGCTTCGTAATTTAAAGAATTGCTGTGCTTTTGATATTGTTTCTTCCCAAAATACGTTGTCTGTAAGTGGTAATCCTTCTGTGTCCACAAATAGAGATCGCAGTGTTTGTGTTCTGTCACCATTAACTGACATTGTACCTTGTAACCGTGTTTTTTATTAAGTTTAGTATGAATACCACATTTTATAAGACAAGTATTGGTAGTTTCCAATGCTTCAAAAATGAACTGATCTTTATTACAAAAAGGACATTTAATTTCTAAACACCCCTTTCCACAACAGTCACAGAAGGTTACTGAGTCTGGGCTGGCCCCTAAAAATGGGTATTGTTTTGATATGTAAAATCCACTGCCTCTTATCTGAAAATTTTGATGTTCTTGTACCATTAATGAAGTATAACTTTCAATTGCTTGTTTTTCATGATTGAAGCTCCACTGTTTAGCTGCAGTTCGAAACCTTGAGTTTAAGGGGTAGCATATCTGCTTAATTAAACTCTGAGGTGTTTGAGCAATGTGTGCGTGACATACACTGCGAAATCTGGAAGCTGTTACTCTTCCAGTTCTGAAATATAACCATTTATTGGTATCAGCCTGTATACAAGTGGCTTTCTCAACATAAAGAACATTATGTGTTCTTCCGTGATTTCCATATTTAATTTGTCACGGATATCCAGTAACTCCTTGTAGTTGTGTTGAACTGATTTAGTGGTGGATATGATTCAGTTATTAGAGTGGGCTGAAACTGTTTACTAAACCCTGGTATAACTGAAAGAATAGCTGGTTTAGTACCACATTTATTTATCCTCTCAAAAAAAGATTTTTTCTCTGCTTCAGTAGGTTCAGCATACTTCAACATGTGTACAACTTTCACTTAGCCCAGCCATGCAATTGCAGTGAGCAGCCAATATCTTTCCTGTTTTCTCAACAATGACCCATATGTTGATAGTGGGGTTTCACTCATTTTTTGAGAATGTCTCACCTATAACAGAAAGAAGTCTTTATTCAATCTCAATGGTTAATTCTGGCAAAAGGATTATGAATTCCTACATTCCTAAATTACACTCACCCTGCCAGACACAAGTATTCTACTTCCAAATTCTTTGGCATAAACACCCTTCACCCATCCGCATACAAACTGATTGTATGACTCCAAGCTCTTATATGGCTTTAGTTTCTCAGCAGTTAAAGGACTTTGACCGAACAGAAAGTTGTTGTCTGGGTATGTTATGGATGGGTAAATAGCTATGTCAGAAGACATCTCATCTTTTTTAAGTAAGTATAGGTCGAGATTGGATATAGGACTTATCTTTTCATTGTAACGTTTTTTCGATTGTTGATCTAAACTTTTTAGATAAGTACTTTCTATAGGTTTTTCCATTGACATTTTTAAGCATGTGTTCTCCTTGCGATGTTTGTTCGTCCTCCATCATTAATTTATGCCGTTCTGGTAAGAATAAATTATCCGCCATTAGGCGTAAGAGAGAATAGGTAACATTCTCTCGGACAACTCTTTCGGCAGCCATCAAAACTTTTCGGATAAATTTTGAGCGTGGGGAAAATATTTCACATAAATGGTAGTGACGTGTTAAAGATGCCTAAGAGCTGTGCGATGAGCTACTGTCATAATAATGCAACAAAAAATCCTGAAAAAAGTTTCTTCAAAATTCCAAGTGATCGTGAAAGGCGAAATAAATGGCTTTCTGTTATTAACAGAGCTTCTACAGCAAATGATGGTTAAGTAAATCGCAACAAATTGTGGTCAACCAAATCAGCTTACCATTATGTATGCTCCGATCATTTCATAACTGGTACGTGATCTTTATTTACATTTTTCAACTTTGTCAGAAGAAAAGTATGGTATTGTGCAATCGAAACTCTCTTACACAAATAGTAATGTTCCTTAAGACAATGTTTTTCACTATATACATCACCCATCCATATCATTATTATAACTGAATAATCTATATATTCATAGCCGATTCTCTGTCTGTTTGTTTGTTTGTTTGTTTGTAAGTCACACAAAATGGTAGATTGAGTTGTGAGCGAAATTATTTCTTTTCTGGTGTGCGACATGAGTTCGAAGCAAATACATTGCAACCCCAATCAAACGTGACTTTTTTGGCTGATGAACTAATAGTAATAACGTTTTGTTTTTATCATTATTGTTAGTTTTACATTCCACGTTGACTTGGCTTTGAAAACAATACATCAACTAAATACAAAGAAACTAACTGATTTAACATTCTGGACAAAAAGCAGCAGTGGCAGAGCGTGACAGCATGTGCGGCTTACCAGTGTATCCTAACACTTGCCTGACTGAGATGGGTGAACTTTTTTTCGAGCAAACAAAATGTTTAAAAACCGATTGGTAAAAAAAGGAACAAAATATTTTTTTGCTTTTGTCTTAATAGTTGTCTTAATTTCTTTTAATCGATTTCTTTTAATCTATTTTAATCTGATCGAACGTTTTTTATTCACTTCATTCATTTAGCACGTGCATTTTTCTCTCCTCCCGTGTGATCTTTTTAAGAGAAAACATTTTTTCACCTACTTCTGACAGCACCCATGTTAGAGCGCATAAAACAAAAGCTAATAATAAGTTGAAAAGTTTTCTCTCTCTGCGTTTTGAGTGTATTGTTAAACTGATATTTGATTGGTTTAAAATCGTAAAGGAAAACCACGCGAATTTCACGTTTGGAATGCATTGTGTAAAGCAAGAAAGTCTGCTGACATTTTATAAATGCGAGCGCGACAATAAACGTCTGAGTTAAGAACATGCAAAATTTGAAACACCAGGAACGTATTTCTCTTCACGAGCTTTATTTAGCAATAAATCCAGCAGCTTTATATGAGTACCGTCATATCATTATTCTGGAAATGGATAGATACAATGAATGATAAGCCAAGACCACAGTGCTTTAGTCAATATAAAAGGCACACAACAGTTTAAGTGTTCATTTCCTGCAATCCTTTGGGTCAAATTAACTACATTTCCAAAGCTTGGGGAGGCAGAGTTTATGATGTGAAATTAGTGAGGGAATGTGGTTACATTTCAAGTAATTTTCATATGCCTCACGATCAAATTTTGGCTGACAGAGGCTTCACCCTTGAACCAGTGTTTACAAAGAAACAGAAACAAATGCCGGCTACAGACATTGAGCGTTCCAGAAAGATATCATCTGTGAGGATTCATATTAAGAGTGTTATTGGACTGATTCGTAACCCATATACAATATTGAAAGGAATTTTACCTATAAACACAATACAAAGTCTGAAGGACGAAGCCAATAATGGAAGGGACTTGTCTAGCATTGATAAGATATTAACTGTTTGTGCGGCGATTGTGAATCATGACACAAGTATTGTATATAATGAAAATCAATAACTTTTTTATAACTACTTATACTGTATATACCTTAACATTTGTTAAGTTGGAAACAAAAATAATTAAAAAAATTTATCTGCAAAAACTATAGTGTTATCCTTCTTACAAATTTATCTTACAAGTTTTCTCCTTCTTACAAGTTGGACAATACCAAATGCTAGTGGTTGGGAGTTGTTTCAATCCCAAGCACTTTATATGGAACCACTCATCTCCTTGGTTTACTTTTTGTTTTACAATAGCAAAATGTTTTGGAGGCGACTTTCCTTTTCAATTGAGTTGTTAATGTTAGACTGTTATGTGGTAACAATTCTGGTAATATGTCTTTAAATTTTAATGGGCATTTAATTTCGAGGATTCCTTTTCCACAACAGTTACAATTGATCAATCCATCTGGAGATGCTCCCAAGTAAGGTTTGCATTTATTTAAATGAAGTCCAGCTTTTCTGATGGTGAAATTGTTGTGTGGGTACTTTGTTTTGATAATGACTTCCTTTGGAGCAACTGCTGCAGCAGGCCCCTGTTTACACAAAAACTGTACCAAATCAAAGGCATTCTTTTCATTTTCAATACCGTGACGTATAGATGGTATAGTCATTGAACTTAAAGTTGATGGATAGCATATTTGCCGAATTAAAGACTTGGCAGGGTTGTTCTCATTTGTTCGCAACACTTTATGGGCTACAGATGATGTTATGCGTCCAATTCTAAGTTCATGCCATGTTGAACAACTCTGTTGCCTAGAAATTTCTTCTACATAGTCAATTTGTGACTGGTCGAGAATTGTTAGGGATTTATCACAATATCTTCAGCTCACTTGCAGATAGCTTGTAGTTTCTTTCAACAAATAAGGCTAAATAGCTTTCTGGTAGTGTCAGTTTTTTCACAGGCTCTTTCGTAGACACAAATGCATCTTGATGGCATGAAAATGCACTCAAATCCAACAATATTTTTGTTGTGATTTGCAAGTTTATTAAGGTACAGTTCTTGGTTGAAACTGCTTGAAGTGACTTTAACATTTCGTGGTTTCACTTTTTTCTTGGCTTCATCTCTATAAAACTTAATTGCGTGAATTAGTTTCGGTTCAACCCCTCTTGGGAAGCAAGAATTCCATTGACAAGGGTTGTCAGTGCAGATCAAACTGGTGTAACTAAGACACACAGCAGCTTCAATTTTATAGAGGACTGCTGCAACATGACTACAATTTTCTCTTTTGAAGCACTGGCAAAAGAAAGAGTTTATTTCCACACAACAGACCAAACTAGTCAACATAACATCATTTGCTTGCAATGAGACCACTTTTACACCACAAAATTTTGTTACTTAGTTCTAAGAGATTTTGAATTCTCAAGGCTAGTTGGAAATGTAGCAGATTAGGCTTTACCCTCTGTTTGGGGTAGTAGGATATATATACAGAAAAAAATTGACCTTGATTATTTCTAATGTAATCCACTCAGCAAAAATCAAAACAGCATACATCATAATGGAATTTGAAAGGGTAAAAATCTCTGTCACTTAGGGTAAATAATCAATCTATTAGGTATCTTATTTGCCATAAGTTTTTTTATAATAAAAACATGAACATTCAATTATTAATTTATTTTACAAAACTTTTCTTAAGTATCTCTTACATCTTCAGGTTATATTACACTGTTGTACAGTTATTATTATCAAACTAGCCGCCAAGGCGGCGTCGCTCGCCGCCGATGTTCACATGCTCTGTATCACTGTATCAATAAACGTCAAATTTCCTTATAAACGGCTCGTACAACTTGTGTTCAACCAGAAGCATATTCGAAGTCACAACCTCTGATAAAACCAATCTTTTATCAGTGTAACAATACACTCAAAATGTAGAGAGAGAAAACTTCAACTTTTTATTAGCTTTTGTTTTAAAAAAGTTACCCACTCTAACATGGGTGCTATCAAACGTAAGGAAGAAATAGTTTCTCTTCTTAAAAACATCACTACGGAGGAGAGAAAAAAGGCACGTGCTAATTGAATAAATAGAATAAAAAACGTTCGATCAGAACGCTTAACAATTAAAAGAAGAAATTAATTTGTTAAAAGAAAAGCAAAAAAAAAAAAAGAAAAACACATTTTGTTTTGATATAATACTCTTTTTTTACCTATCGGTTTTTAAACATTTTGATTGCTCAAAAAAAAAGTTCACCCGTCTCAGACAGTCAGGCAAGAGATAGTGGCAAATCGCACATGCTGCCACGTTCTGCCACTGCTGCTTTTTGTCCAAAATGTTTAATCAGTTAGTTTCTTTGTATTCAGTTGATGTACTGTTTTCAAAGCCAAGTCAACGTGGAATATAAAACTAACAATAATGATAAAAACAAAACGTTATTCCTATTACTTCATCAGCCAAAAAAAGTCACGTTCGATTGGGGTTGCAATGTATTTGCTTCGAACTCACGTCGCACACAAAAAAAGAAATAATTTCGCTCACAACTCAATCTACCATTTTGCGTGACTTACAGACAAACAAACAGAGAATCGGCTATGAATATATAGATTGTACTGCTTTATAGCAACATTACCTACCTGTAATGGCAGAAAATTATTGTCTGATTTGCTATTCAATATACAGCAACTACATTGTAGTGTTAGAACTAATAACATTTAGCCAGGTGAAACTTTATAACATGTTTTTGTCTAATGATAATGTAATTTTCAAAATTCTTTAAATGAATTAGGCAACCTTGGTAGCCTTGTGTTACTACTTGAGTTCATTCTAATAATATAACATTACATAAAATGATTTTACTTAGGAAAAATTGACATATGATTTTCAGAGTTTTCATTTCCAACTAGGGTGTCTCAATAATTTTTGTGAGGGATTGTCTGAAAAATCTCTCTACTTAGACAATTTTTTCAGTTTACGTATCATGTTTTTTGTTATTGTTAATGAATAACTACTTGATTTTCGTGATTAACGATAGATGGAATGTCAATTCATTGAATTCAACATTTGACATGTGCACTGCCAAGATGGCGGATTAAGGTATGATGTTTTCGCTACACAGTTGTATTTGTGCTTTGAGATGTTGTGTTTGGGAACAAATATGATGTGTTATTATATTCTTTATTTCTTTCAGATTTTTCTATAAAAACATCAAAAACATAACAAAATAACAAAACAAACAAAGATGTGGTGTTGTGGTGGCTGACACAATGCACGATTTGTAAATGGAAACTGTAAATAATGTACATAGAGTGACTTTAGACATCTAACCATTTGGTTTTTAAAAAATGAAAGTTCCACTAACTGTTTCTGTCCACTGGAGGTATTTGCATCAAGATGGTGGCATGTCCTCATCACAGATTAGATCATTGAAGGACTACAGCAAATATTCCAAAGCCACAATATTCCGTCACATGAAAAAAGAAACCAACGAGACGACAATTGACAAACATAAACAAAACAAAGGCAGGCCTACCAAGTTGACGGACAGAGACAGGAGGAACGTTTTATGTCAGGTGGAAGTATTACGTAACAGTTGTGGCTACTTCACCACGAAACGTATTAAAACGTCTGCTGGTATTTCTCTGGAAGTAAGTGACGAAACGGTCTGCAGAGTTTTACGAAAACCCAGGTACAAGTACACCCACTTCAGGAAGAAAGGTGTCTTAAAATGAAAGAACACAAAACTTCGTTTGGAATTTGCTCAGAAATTGCAGAGGTTAGTTGATCCAACTTTGTGGACAGAAGGAGTGGCTTTTTACTTAGACGGGGTCGGCTTTACCCACAAATACAATCCAGTTGACCAAGCCATGGCTCCACCCACAATGGCTTGGGGTAAACCCAGGGATGGCTTATGTCCGAATCAAACTGCCAAAGGTTTGCATGAGAGTACAGGGGGGAAAGACTGCTCAATTCTTTGTAGCCATAGCATATGGCAGGGGAATTCTGTTGGCCGAACAGTACGAGGGAAATTTAACCGGTGAGAAGTTTGCCACTTTCGCACGCGAACAAATTCCAAGACTGTTTGAAATGAGTTCAAACCCTAAGGGAAAACTGTTCTTCAAGATGGAGTTCCATCGCAAAACATCAGGAAGGCCCAAGTTGCCAAGAGTGAGGTTGGTACGAGAAAACTGGCAATTCCGCCACGTAGTCCTAACATCAATCCCATCGAGGATGTCTTCCACAATGTCAAGAGAGGACTGCGAGACTACGCGCTTCAGAACAACCTCACTCACGAGACCTATCCTGCATTCTGCGCTTGTGTGAAGAACAAGCTTTTGAACTTTTCGCCTGAAATAATCGACAAGACCATAGCATCGATGGACAAGCAAATGAAAAAGATCGTTACTAGCAAAGGCCAGCGTATAAAATACTAAATGTAAAACAGAACGAAACGTGACTTTGAAACAAAACTTTTTACTGGAGCGCGCAATGCCGAAAGAACAAATTTAAATTTAAATCCGAAACTCACTTCCTATAACATTCTTTTCTGGGAAAGCCTAAAAAGGTAGAGATAGGAAAGTGCGGATGTTAGCGCAAAACTATGACGTCATCAGAAATCATATGATTTCGGGGAATTTCCCTACTATAGCTAATATTATCATCATATTATCATCTTTGTTTTCATAACGCGATACGAGTTATGAAACGTGTTATTTTGATTACACAACACATAAGCAGTTTCTATTATTATAACCACAAATTACTCATAAATGTAAACAATTAAATATCTCATAAAAATTATCCATAGGGAAATCCTCGATTGTAGTAAAAGCAGTTTGTAGCAGTTTTAACTTTATAATATAAATAAGCTAACAATACATATAACACACAGACACAGACACACACTGATCATCGATGCAGTCAAAAAGATCTTCAAAGTCAATATCCATAGGTATCATGTATAATTCATTTATTTTGTTTGTTTGTTTGTTTGTTTTTTTTTGTTTTTTTTACCTCTTACCTCTTACCTCTTTATTATCTTATACATACCTATAATGTCCTCTGGCATATGTAGCAATACCATCGACGATAATTCTTTTGTCATCATCCGCATTGAGAGCGAGTTTGTTTGTTTTTATAGTGTGGACATCATGCTTAATCGATTGAAAGGTCATCTGTTCCCTGTAAACATTCTTACCATCAAATAAGCATCTCTTGTAATCATCAAACCCCATGGTCTTCTTTACTACACACTTCTTGACTCCCTTACACTTCTTGTCTTCTTTTCCATCCAGCTGTTTATATGCATATGTCTTTGCTCTTAGAGCAACAAACTCTGTCATTATCTTACCACCCAACTCATCCTTCATTAGACCAATGACTTTTTTATTCAAACCTATAGGTAAAGGTCTGTTATCTTTCTCATCGTACGCTGAAGTGTCGAATCTCAAAGCTACATCATCGGCGATATCTTTGTAAAAGTCGTCGGTTTTGATGTGATAGACAAAGCTGTCTGTATCCATATAGCAGAGCTTTAGATTGTCACCATATTTTGGTTTCATGTAATCATAGTGAAACTCGTACATAATCGTCTTTGACAAATCAAGAACTGTAGGTCCCAGATAGATTGGCTTGTTCAACACGAGTTTGATCTTTTGCATTTCAGCAGCCATCAAATGTTCACTGAAACAGATACTACCCTTGAAGTTAGGTTTCATCACCAGCTTCTCATATTGTTCTTTCTTGGTAGCCAAGCGTATGCCTTTATGTTTACGTTGATTCTCCATAGTTTTACCAAAGACTGAATTGTTCATGAGCTTGAAAAAGTCCTTTTCAAAGTCATTCTTTGATTTGGTACACAAATTGGTGTTGAAATCGATGTACGGCTTCAACCATGCACTTTGTCTAAATCTCAATACTCTATGAACCTTCTCAAGAACAAGACCATGCTTCAGCGCTTGATCAAGTGCACGGATATGAATAATATAGTTCTTCTTGTCTGAAAGACATGGAGTTAGCTTTTCTACACCATTGATCTTCTTTCGCTCAGGCATAAACGGAAGATCGTTATGTGAATCATGAAGCTCCTGAAGATAGTTCACATCAACTTCAAGAAGATAACCATATTTACCGTCTTTCTCAGCCAACTTTGAAATGAAATCGGTGGTAAATTTATTAGCATCTACCCACTTGAAATTTCCTGTCGGTAGCTTCTGAATCATAGCCCATCCATATAGATTGTTTGCATCAAGATATTGGAGATAGCTACTTTCTTCAGTCTTCTTATATTTAGCATCCATATACTTGTTATTAGCTTTAGCATGTCTATGAACAGCCTGACAGAGACCTCCTCTAATACCTTGCTCTACGAACAGAAACATATCCATATCTGATAATAGATCCAGCTCAACCTCTGTCTTTTTCAAACAGGCTTGCCAAGCTAGTCCTGGAGCAGTGTAAAAATGTGCAGGATCTAGTTTATAGTTTGTTATACATGTTTCCCTAAAAGTCTCAAAAACATCAGCAAGCAATAGAACATCTGTCTTGAGGTAGAGATCATGATACGCACCCATATTTTTATTTTTCATATGTTTCCACACATTCTGTGCATGTGTATAATCAGCATCACTGATACCTTTCATGTTCAACTTGCTGTAAAAAGCATCTTTCGGTGGGAGCTTAGTTTCATTAAACTTATCAAAAGAATCAATGTATTCATAAGGATAAACTCCTTTTCTTCTCAATAGTTTGAATTGCTCATCACCCTTGAAGAATTTTCGAAGGTTTTTACATTGATCGTCAGATAGATTGTTTACCAAGTTATCCAAACTACTGGCCATGAAACGCACACTATCGATGAATCTCAACTGTATCTTTTGAACCCTAGTCTCCCCATTTTTATCAGTGTATTCACCAACCTTAACATCCAATGAGAAAGAGATATATTTTTCTTTGTTTTCAGCGATGACAGCAATCCCTTCATCTCCATACTGTTTGGCTAGTTCTTTGATAAACAGATGAGCATCATATCCCCTGAGATTGTGAAAGACGATCGGGATGTATTTAGGCACTTTGTAACGGAGATTACAAGACTGATGTGCAGCTCCACGAAATTTACCAGTAAAATGACAGTGATCCCTAACCTTAATATTATCTTTTTCAAATTCTTTCATACATATATGACATTTATCAGAATCGATAAATCCCTGTTCCTCTTCATATGTGAGGTCTCGCATTCTTTGTTTAGGAAACATATTGTATAGCCTTTTCACTTCACCTACCGCATGATCCACGAAACGTAAAACACAGTCTTCACCACGATAAAGAGTTAGAGGGTCTGAAACTTCACCATGAGCAAATTTGCTATAACAACAGAAGCCTGTGGGGATATGTATACCAACCTTTTTAGTGGATGATCCAATAACGCTACGCGGTTCTTTACAAACCTCTTTTGACAAAGCTTCGAAATCAGCATACATTATGAAAGGAGCTTTGAGCTGATACTGACCGTCATGAAACTTAACGGTGCTACCCTCCTTTGGCATCTCAATCTTAGCAACATCATTATTTTTACAATATTCAAAGTGTTCATCTCGTGTTTCCTCACTTGAGAATCCATTGAGACAATTCAAGCAATAATGTTCTTTATTTTTATGCTTCGAGTTGACCTTACTCAAGACACCGCTCAAGTTCTTTACAGCTATATAATGTCTCTTTTCCTCTTCACATAGCAAAAACAAAACAACTGTTTCTTTGCGATCAAGATGCTTCGACTTACGACACATATAGATACCTTCTGCCAAATCTTTTGTTAAAACATGCACAGCGATATCAGGGTTCCTCCTCTCGAACAAATCTATTTTATTTAGCGCCATTGGAAACGATAAACCCTCCCAATTATATTTATCAACGTGTTTCTTGAGATTCATTATCCTTTGCGGATCTTTCTTAATCTCATTGTGGTTCAAAGCAGCAGTAACAGCCCATTTGAAGCACTCTTCATCATCTTCGTTATGCGGATTGATAACAGATCGTTTCCCACTGAAATTCTCAGGTAAAGGTAAGTAAGAGCTACCTCTCGTTAATTTTAGCTTGTGAAAGTCTACATCAATATTTAAAATCTTATCGATAACAAAGCCGGATTGAGGTAACGCAGGGTTTTCAACCTGTTCGATTATCTTATTGAACATCTTATTGACAACATCAGATATATCGCTTTCATTGTGAATTGTTTCCATATTGCTATTGAACGCCTTATCGACGTAGATTGTCGCTTCAGGATTGGATAAATCCTCCTTTCTCCATTTGATCCACACAGTTGCTTGAATTTTTATTGATTTTTTGTTTTTGAGTTCTCTCATAATCAGATCACTTAAAATGGGTCGAACCTTTTCGAGAAACGAATCAACGTCCTTTTTTCCATCTGAGTTTATCTTGAACCTTTTGTAAGAACCCTCAAACGCCGTTTCAATGGGGACAAACGCTTTTGGTTCCACCAATTTTTCATCTTTTTCATCATCATTCTTTCTCTTATAGAGATTAAGAATCTTCTTCTTCATCTCTCCATAAGCGCTACTCACTTTCTCACGAATAGGTTTAGGTACATGATTTACTAACCACTCCTTCAACTCATCCAACTTACTTTTCACCTGAGGTCTATTTTTTGCCATTTCTTGCTGTTCAAACAAATCCATATCTTGTTGGGTAGGAATAATTGGAACAGGTCTTGGTGGTGGAACAGGTCGGTTAAACCTAGTAGGTCTTGGTAGTGGAACAGGTCGGACAGGTGTGTTTGCTAATAATTTGATCAACTCATGCTTTCTGAGTTTTGAGTAGCCATGTAGACCGCGTTCTCTCGCGATAGCTTTTAATTGAACAACAGTATTTTGTGAAGTCATGTTGTGATATACAAATGTGATTAGCTTCCTTTAAGGTAGTTTAGAAATTTCCAATTTTTTCAGACTATATAGTTAACATTTGTTACTCGATTTTAAGTAACAAAAAACACAGCCTCTACAAGGTTGAACGAGCCAATTTTTTTTGTTTCCGAACCATCTTTTTCTGCTCATTATTATGCTCTCGATATCTGAGATATTTTTCTTCGTTGTTATTTATCCAGTTTGAATAGCGTGTATAAAATGCTTGTTTCGTATCAGGATCGAGAGTATAAGATGGATCCTTATCATTTTTTTCAAGTACCTCAACCATTTTAGCTTTATTCATTTGCTTAACATATTTTATTTTTCGTGATGCACATAAGTTTATCAATGTATCATAAGTCATTGATTGGTAATCTGATTCTGTTTTGTCGGTCATGTTTATTCTTTATATAAAGATAATAAAAACTTTTAAGCCACTTTTCTCGTGTCATTTTTTTAATAAAATGAGCTAAAATAAAACGTTGTTTATAAATAAAAAATGTCAGACACTAAACTTCAAGAAATTTATTATCAACCTCAAAACTTATGGAAAGGACAAAAGGCTGTTCGCAATCTAAGAGGATTTGGTTTCAAACTGAAGGAAATTAAGAAGTGGTTATCAAAACAAGCTTTGTGGCAAGTACATCTACCGGCGCCGAAAAGAATCGAACGTCCACATTATGAGGTAACTAAACCGAATGAGATTCATCAATTTGATATATTGTATATGCCTAGTGATATGCTATATGGTAATAAATACAAGTACATCTTATCCGGTATCAATGTTGCTTCACGCTATAAGGTGGCTCGACCTTTGAATACTAAGAGAGCGAAAGAGGTTGCCGATATGATAAGAGATATCTACAAGGTCGGACCCTTAAACTATCCAAAAGTATTTCAATGTGATAACGGTTCTGAATTCAAAGCTGATGTGACAAAGCTGTTGGAGAAGAATAATGTTGAAATTAAAAGAGCAACTACTAAATATAAGCATACTCATACAGCTTTTGTTGAGGCATTGAACAAGATACTTGCTGAAAATTTATTCAAAATACAAGATGCTCAAGAACTAAATGATTCGGAAAAGGTATCATCCACATGGGTCAAATATTTGTATAAACTTGTGGGTAGATTAAACGATACAAAGACTCAGATGATCGGTATGAAACCGAAAGATGCCATCAAATTGAAAGAGGTGCCTCTCGCTAAACGAGAGAGCTATCCACCTGAAGTAGAGCTACCTCAAGATGGTTTGTATAGATATCTATTGCAACCGGGTGAAGAGCACGATGACCATCGAAAAAGAGCAACAGATATCATATGGTCAAAGAGGACATATAGATTGAGTGAGGTAATAGATCAACCTGGTAACCGTGTAATGTATTACCTTCAAGATGGACCTGAACGATCTTTTGTAAAAGAAGAGCTGATGTTGATACCTGAGGATACAGAGCTACCTCCTGATTATGTGCAAGGTTGGTGAACCGTAAATACAAAGTATCTTTACTAGAAACAAGTAAAGATGAGTCGTCTAGCAACGAGGTTTAGTGCCACATAATGTCATAATCAAAGAATTGCCTTTCGTGATTCTTTTCAGATTGTTTGAGCCCCTTCGGTCTGACAAAGGCTTCTCTAGAATTCCAACCATAATCCTTCAACTCAACGCAAAGTCTTGCAGGCAACCATGTCTTATATAAATTTCCTGTTCTGTCTTGGACCTCTGCATACATAGCTGTTCCAGACCCAAATTCAGATGCGGGTGTGTCTATCTCAACCACAGATTTAACATGATAAATCACGTTTTCAGTTAGCTCTCTCCACTTTGTGATCGGAGTAATTTGTTCCATGTTTTGTTCAAATGTTGCAACTGTTGGGAATTCCATTGTCTATATACTTATGATCATATTTCTTTATATAAGTTTCATTTCATTTCATTTCATTAATCACTTTTTCAAATTTAGGAACACACAAGCACATCCTACTAACCATTTTCGTTTATGGATTTTTTCAGGTTTTGAAGTTCTACCATCAAACTTTTTTGAAATTGATTTTGGGTTTCAGTCTCCATCTTTCTATCTGTAGAACTGAGTCTTTCTAAAGCTTTGTAATATGTTCCTTGTAAAACCTGGAATTCTTTGTAATTGATCCTCCCATCAGTCAGCGCCTGACTTATGTTAGTTTCAAAGACAGAAATTGAGAATGTTACAATATCATATAATTTTATCACTTTTTCTACTTTCTTTTGATATCTTTTGATGACAGCTGTGGTAAGTCCGGTACAGATAGAGCCGGCTAAGGCTACACCACCTAATCCTGCAGAAATAGGTATTCCGATAATAGTAGCCCCTGTTGCAATTGAACCGATGCCAGAGCCAATGGTTATAGCGCTTGAGCTAGCATTTAGTAGCATCGATCGTTCTATCGCCTTGTTGTATCTCTTGAGCTTGATGCTAAACTTGTTCTTAAGTTTTATCAACTCGTGAAACTCAGAATTTATTACGCTTGCGTTAAACTTTTCCTGCTCATTCAAATCCTCAGGAGCAGTGGGTAGTTTTGGATAAATTTTAAAACTCATATTTAGAGGGATGTTATAACATAATATAATAATAAATTATCCTCTAAATAAATAAAATGGCGGACATTGACATTGACCCCTTTGGAGAACATGGGATGACGACAGATGAAACAACCGATGAGACGTTTCCTCTCATACCGACCGGTGATCGTACGGGTGTACAGATAGATACATCAGGTGATCATGAAACATCATTCGGTGGTCACAGTCTGCATACTAGAGTTTTGAAAGAACTAGTTGAAGGGCTGTATGATAGATTATCCGAAAAATTCCGGTCAAAACCTGAGGTGTTATATACCGATCAGTTTGAAATTAGAGATGGTGAATTATACTACAAAGACGGTAGCAAACCATTGACAAACAATGGAAGACTAAGGGCTACCGGTACTATAGTTGACATATTGGGTAAGAACAGGTTACGTAGTTTAGGGTATGATATACCTAAGAGCAAATTTTCAGCCAGACAGGAAGCTGTACTTAACAAAATATCAGAAGACCTTCCCTCGACATCTAAAATCACAACAGCAACCAATGTAGAGTTGGAAGATATGTCCGGTGATGTGGTGAACAGTACGGAAGATTTAATTTCATTAATAAGACAACAATCTGTCGATCATGAAATGACTCAGACCGGCGATCTATTTGAATATCCTGTACGTGAGCTGTTAGGATTGGATAAAGCGCTGAGAAACATACGAGGAGGTTCTTCAGGAAGAGGTTGCGAAAAAGGTTCGAATAGAACAGCATATCGATAAGGAGAAAAACAAGTTGGAAGAAATGGAAAATGATGCAACATACACGGACGAACAACGAAAAGAGGTCGAAGATCGAATGGATGGATTACATGAAGAGTTGAAAGCTAGGAAAGAGAACATTAATATTCTCAAAGGTAAATTAAACAGTCAAGTTACGAGCATCAAAGAAACCATTGCTAAAGTCCTCGACAAAGATACCACATTAGGTGAAAGGATACGAACACTATTCCGTGAACAAGGTATCACAATCGTTAGCATTCTGACAGCATTTGGTATGGCTATCGGTGTTCTTGTGGAAGCTTTGTTACCGGGAGGATCAGCAGCTGGAAGCTCTTCACAAAATCCTGACAAAGGTGGTGATAAAAAGGACGATGCAAAGGAATGGATAAAAAATAAACTCAAAGCGTTAGCATCACTTCTAGGTAGATTGGCATCTAGAGCGGCAGAGGCTTTACCAGGAATAATTGGGTCTATCGTATCGTGGATATTGAACAGAACAAAAGAAGTTGTAGGTTGGTTAAGTCAAAATTTATGGGCTCTGATTGTAGGGGTTGGAGGGTTGATCTATACGTATCTTGTCACTAGACGGTAACCATCTGAAAGTGTATATGTTACACGATACGTGTAACATAATTTTTTGTTGATGGTCTTCATCTTTCAAAATACCACACAATTCCACCAATTCCAAGCATACTCAGAGCTATAAAAGCCAATTCTCTTTCATGTTGATCATGACTCGGTGTATAAAAGTCGCTCAATACAGGCTCTCGTGGTAGCGGTTCAAGATGATTACTAAACACCCTATTGTACTCTCTCATTGCATCATTTAGTTCTACGAATTTTGAATCAGCCTTCTTTTCGAGCAATAGTTGTTTATTGATGAAATCGATCCTTTCCTGTCGTTTTTGCTGCCATTCAATCTGTGCTTTTTGTAATTTTTCTATGGCCAAATCATGACGTTTTCTTTCCTTATCGATTCTGTCTTTGGATAAACTTGAAAACAGATAGCTTGATCCTGTGAAAGCCAAAGCGTTAGCCAAAGCTCCACCTAACATCATTGCGATAGAAGCCATATTTAGATATTGATATTTTCAGGTAAAATCTTTTGTTTGATTAAGTAGTCTCGTGTCACTTCACTAGCAGCGATAATGGCAACTAGTTTTCCCGTATCTTCCAAGTCAAACTTTTGAATAGAGGGAGGTGTCATTTTTAACACCTTTTTTACAAGCATAGAGTAGCCGATAGCGAGTGCCGATATGACTGATGCGTGATATAAATCGTTGACGATATTTTTCTTGTCCATGTTTGTTATATATATACATTTTTTTCTTTTTAGTCCATTTCATGTTTATTGATTTTCACTGGTATTTTAGATTTTTGTGGAAGGGGGGTGGATGGTGACCCACGGGGTAATATTTGCTCTTTCTTTTTATACATAAAATAAGCAAATCCACCAACTAAACCGAGAGCTATTATTCCACCTACACCTATGGTGTAGTTCATAGGTTGTTCATTTGGTTTGGTGAGAGAGTCATCGGGCTTCTTCACTTCTTTTTGAGGTGACACTTGTTTTAATTCTTCTCGTTTTTTACGGTTGTATTCCGCCAACTTCTTACCCGCTTCAACCTTTTTAGGGTTCTTCGTTGTCACTTGAATGGGAGTCTGTTCTTCTGACATTTTTATTATCTGTTGTATTTATATTATCATCGGATTTATTTAAATTCCTTTCATTGATATAATGCCTCCCGGTAACAAGTCCAACACTGAGTGGTGCTAATAATGAACCGAATTTATAATATAAGTCACATGTAAATCTTTGAAGGGCAGAGTTTAAGAAGGGGTCAGTTTCCAGGTCATTGCTCAGCGCATCTTGATTGTTTATTCCTAACGTTGCACAAGCCCCATGGAATAAATACGTATCAGTGATTTCCCCAAGGATTTTACCATTTGACCTGATAGTTTAGCCTCGTAGATACTAAAAAGTTTTTCTACCTCTTCATCTTTGAGTTTGTTAATTTGCTCTTCCGTGTACATTTTCCCTAAGTATAGCTTGCTATTTCCAGTTAAGACACACTCGAGTAATTTTTGTCTTTTACCATCTGAAGGTGGAAATTCACCCGGAACATCATAACTCTGGTTGATTAAATTATCGATCGCTGTTTCCACCATTTTTATTAGAGAGAGGTATTTTTTTAACACAAAATAAAAGTAAAATAGCGAGATCAGCAGTATGCTTAATAAACAAGTTGACATATTCTATCATTTTGTTGTGTTTGTTATAATTTTCTTATACTCTCTTATAATTTTGTTGAAATTTGTTGTATAAGAGTTTGCTGTCCTCTTATAATTTTGTTGAAATTTGTTGTATAAGAGTTTGCTGTCCTTA